>JAXQQM020084625.1:70000-262379 GCA_034641835.2 Pinus albicaulis
AATGAATAGATCTTTCATATAGTTGTTTTCATTATTCTCTTTCTATCACTTCTAAAAGCTTTTCCTCCATTGAAAAACCAAAGAATACCCAACCCTTTCATTCCCAGAGCGAGGGAAAAGTTACCGGATACCGAAATGTCGAAGAGATCTAGGAAAGCAAAAGCTGTTGTCGCTGTAAAAGCCCCTGTTTTCACCATGCTGCCTAAAGAGAAACTAGCTAAAATTAATTTGGTTACAAACACGTCGTGCCAAGGTCTTGGAAAAATATCCTGGGAAGAGGTATATAACCTCATTGAAAGGGAAAAGCCTAAGGTCACTATGGCGAAGGCAACAGTTCCTGACAAGGATGATTCAAATTCTGATTCATAAAATTGTCTTCAAGCACTTACGAATTTGTTCCTACACAGAATTGTAGCTCGGGCAAACATTTTCTCATACTATGATGTGATTCAGTGGGTGATTGACAATGTGGCCATCTAGTAGGACATTTGTTTCAGCTTCTGGAGCAACATTCGAGTCATTTAAAGCAGAGGACATTAAAGCAATGTACCACCTTCTGGACCCGCATAAAATCTACAACAAATCCTTCATCAAATAATTTGCTGCAAATAATGAAAATCAATCAGAGCCGATTAGAGAATGGAGAAGGGCTCCCGAAAAGCACAAAAATGAGGCATCAGGTATGTACTCAGTAGAATCCCTTTCACCTCCATACTGTCACGATGCAGCAATGATGTGCAAATTATTCAGAAATGACAATTCAGCTAGGTTCTCTATACAAATGGTACCTTTAATACATTCTGCCGTAAATTTTGAAATAATGGACTGGGATGTCATTCTTTCTGATAAGATAGCCAATAGGATTATTGTACCTTTAAATTTGAATTTCCCATGTTAGGATGGAAATGGACCCCTAAAGACCCTGCTCCTATTCATATATATCACAAATTCCTGTGGAAAGTTCATTTCAAAATCCATGTTTATAGAATTTGTCACGGTTTCCTTATCCCTATTTTTCAAACCATTTTCAATCAATTCCCTCCTAGACTTTCTAAAAAGGCTAAAGTTGATTTATCCTCGATTGGGGATTGGTTTGGAGAAGAAAGATTCACGTATATCAGAGTTTTCGGGAGTATTGCAGAACCCCACATTCTTCCTATGTATGTTCCAGATAAACTGTTGGCACAGGAAATTTCATATCAGCTAACAATAGAAGGCATGTCCAAGTCTTTAAAGAATAGCAAGAAGCTAATGTGGTCTACTTTTCCTTTTAAATGTGGAGATTATACTCTCATTAATTTTGTTCATGCTGAGAAAGAAGTTAGCAAGATAACCAATCTCAAGCTTTCAACAGTCCCAAGAAGACAATATGACCCAAAAAAGGTGGCTTTCAATTTTACCACTTCAGTTTCAATTGCTCGATTTGAACACGAAACAGATGAGTGCGATGATTTGTTTGTTTATGTAGATAATTTTTCACAAGTTTATAATTTGGCTAAGTCCAAATTCTAGACTCAAGAGATGAATAAGTTTATGTTATTTAGAAGCCAGAGATTACTCAAAGCTCCTCTGGATCAATTAAGAATTCCTATGCAAGAGGCTGAGTCATAGAAGAAGAAAAAAAAGGATACATCTGCTAAAGCAGTAAAAAAAACATCTACCAGCAAGGTCATTATACAGACACATAAAGAAGTAATAGGAACTAATCTTGTTATGCAGAAAGAAGACATTAGCAGCAAAAGTGATACTGAGAAGAAAGAAACAGCTGCTAAACTTGATGTACATACTGATCAACAGTCTAAAAATCATACAGAAAAGAAAAGCACAGGTGTTGACACCAATATTAATACTGAAAAGGAGGACATAGGCAATGAAGCTATTGTACAAGCAATAACAGGAGATATGAACAATAATCCAGATTTACAACTTGGAAGAGAGAAAACTACTGATAAAGTAGTAGAATCTGTTGAACTTATTTTTTCTTCCCATCTTTTGAGCTAATATAATCAATTTTCCCAACAAATAGGATTGTAAAATAATCCCCAAGTTAAAGATCTGGAAGATCAGGATATGGAAATCATTCCCGAAAATCCTACAGGTGAAATTATGTTGAAAGTAGAGGAAATTCCTCCTCTAGACATATTCTACAGTCCCAAACATAGGTTTGTTGTGAGAAAGCAGAGGAAGAGGAGAAGAACAGATCAGGATGCACTTTCAACATCACAAGTGGAGTTTATGAATATCGTTTATAAAGATGCTAAGGTGAATCCAACTGAGGATCTCCCTAAATTATCTCAGTATGGAGGTGCCTATAGTGCTGCAACTATAGAAAAAGCTTCTGAAGTCTCTCAGTTGATGAAACAAAAAGACTTACAGATAGCTATGTTGGAAGAATAGGCCACAGAGCATCAACAAAAGCTTGTTAAGCTAGAAAATCAATTGCAAGATCAGGAGCTCAGATCTAAACAACTAGAAGAGCAGCTTAGTGTTGAAAAGAAGAATAGTGATGAACAAGCCTTGAACACACAACAACAGTTGAGTCAAGAGGTATAAAAGCTACCAAATCTTCTGCAAAGTGAGAAAAATACAAATATTGAACAAGATAAAATATTTCGATCATCATTGGACAAGTTCAAGGATTATCCTAAATTAGAGCAATTCAAAAATGAAGCCCTTGAAACAAACAAACTGATATCTCAGCATTTGAATGAGTTTTGTCTGAAATTGACACAAGCTGAGCCTTTGTGCGAAATAACATCATCTTTGATAGATGAAGCAGTCACTCTGAGGCAAGAAATTGATGATGTTGATGATAAAATTTCTGAGTTCCTTTCATGGCAGGATACAGAGCAGGGAAGAAAAGCTAGTCTTCCCAGAATTGAGGAGAGACACAAGGAAATTTTATTTGCGGAATGGGAATAGCAGTTGATGAAATCAAAAAAATCTATATCAAGAGCTAAAAGCATAATGAATAATATTACACAAATGGTTAATGATAGCTTGTATGCCACTAATTTGATCTCAGATTGTACCCCAGGAAAATTACCAAAAGTAAAAGAAGTTGATTCCAGGTGGAAGGAAGAGATAATCAATAAGAATCAACATATTAGCAAACTTCAAGGAATTTCATGGGATATTATGTGGACTTATCTAATCAAGCCACATAGCCAATAGATTGCCATCAAATTCCTTTCGAATGCTATTCATTGTATCATTCCTGAATTCTTTGATGCTACGTATACTAGGTAGCTACATTCAAGGCTAAGTCATCCAACAGAAGTGAAAGATATGCTCAAAATCTGCCATCTGGGTACATTAAACATAGGATACAATCAATGAATCGGTTTTACTTCAAGATCACAATTATGTTTCTAAATTTCCGATTAGATAGACTATAGGAATAGTTTTAGTTATTTTGTTTTATTAATTATCTATTTAAACCCCTTTCATGCATTTAGAAAGTGCCCTGAATTTGTAATATTTTGACTTGGGGATTACATTTCTATACTCCATTGACTCTTACATTTTTATAAAGGATCACATCTAGTGGTTCTATGGAAAATTGCCTTTAAGAATTGCATTTATGTATCTTCGAGTCTGTTTTACATTGAAGTTGCTGGATTTGGATATCGAATTGCATCGGAAAAATATCAAGATGGATATGGTATTTCTATCTATTCACTGTTAATTTTATTATGTTATGAGATATTCTCTTTAAAATTTTCTATCATTTATATGTACTTGTTTTACAATATTTCTTTATACATATCATTTCTGAGTGTGTAGAAATATTTATCTTTTACAGTATATGCAAATGATATATAAAATGATGAGTACAAGGTGGTATTATAACTCTGTTTAATTTCTTAAACAGAATTGTCTTTATTTGTTACTACATATTTCAATTAAATTATAATATATTTTCATGGTTATTGATTTGATTGAAACAATATTTAAAGTTGTATTCATATTTGATACCCAGGTTAGTTTTAGAATTATTTATCAGTTATAGATTAGATTAGATAGTTTATTTCAGTCATTTAGTCCAATTTTCCATTCATCCAATCATTCCATCACCAACCCATTTAGGTTATTAGGAAACTGGTCCTATCAATCCAGTCAGAGCCACCACACCAAATGGAAAAGGAGTTGTCCTAAGGTCCCGACCAGGTGGTTATCCCCCAATGTTTGAAGCAGCGATTTTCGAGGCTTCAACATAACCTTAATTATTAACAAATCTATTGAAATGATCGAAACAGAAAACAAATAACTTATTTATGTCTATAAAATTTATTGCAAGTAAAATCAACCAAAATAAAAAAGTATTCATATTAGTTTGAAGCTATGCCAAAGCACTAAACTCTATTCAAGATAAGAACCTCAAAATGATATTGACTTCAACCATTCCTCCTCTTCCTTCCTAAGTGTAACATATGCATTATCTTTCATTTTTTCATAACGTTGAAAAGAAAAAGGCGGTGAAATTTGTAAACCATCAATGGATTTCATTCTTGATATAGCCGTAAATGTAAAACAATGCCGCTCTCTATCTCCAATATCTACAGTGGATTTTTGAAAATTCATCCCTTGCGACTTTTGTGTAGTCAGATCCAATGCCATTTTCAAAGGTATATTTTTAACATTCCCTCTAACGTAGCTGTTATGGGAAAAATTTTTAGACAATCCCTATCAAATGGAACACCAGTGTAATTCTAAAAAATAGTTATAGAAAATTGTGGAATTTGTGGCAACTTTGAACCAGTAACATAGAAGATATCTTCAATATCCAAGTGCATTGTTAACCAATCCAACTTCACTACTGAAATTACACATAAACATGACACTCTCTCCATGACAAAGTAACATTTCACACTTCAAGAAATCATCATCATTTTCAATAATTTATGTTCTTCTTGAACATTCCACAACACATCTTGCAATTGGAAAATTTAATTATACTAGCATTTTTCGGTTGTGAAAATTGGCGAGATTATTCATTGAAAACAAGTGAAATGAAGAATTGAATAAAATATTTTCTTTTGGATGTAAGAAAATTTCAACACACATCATAAGAATATCCCAATCATCCAAAAAATGGTCTACATTCCTAATATTGGTTAAAATATTGTGAAAAGATGCTTGTCTCAGAACATATCCTTGTTGCCTATAAATTTTATCCAAATTCACAACCATGTTGAAGCTTTTCCACAACACTTTCCTCGTTTTTTTCCATCCATACAAGGGTTTATCCTTAACCAGAGGTAGTTTCCCAAAGTCACCCACAAGAATCATAGACTTTCCACCAAAAGGAGAATTCTTGTTTTTAGGAAAGGCTTCTCACAAATGGGAATATATCTGTATGAACAAACTTGGACCTATAAACCTCATTTCATCAATAAAAATATATCAAATGTGCCTCATTTATTCTTGAAAATTATCTAAATGCTAGAAATTAAACTGTTTCATAACTTTTATAGAAATGTTGAAAGAAGAGTGTATTTTTCTTCCATGTGCATTACAAGAAACTATACCAATTAGAGAAATAAATAACAATGGACTTTTATCATCTGTTGTTGAACCAAAAAGAGCATGAGAAATAAAATGAATAACAAAATACTTTTTAGTTCCAACAATTCCTTGAATAATCATTTTCAAAGGATCATCATTTCAAACATTAACAAAGTGTTGAAAAAATAATTTCAAAGGCAGCTTTTTGTTTCTTCGATAATGAAGAAGGTGAAAAAATTGTCTCCCCAACTGATTTTCCATTAACAACACTCGGATATTGTGCATATTTTGTAACATGGATATTCTATTATACAGTTTCATTTGACACCATTGTTTCGTGCCAATTATAATGAATATCAAATTCACTTCTACTAAGATTGACAAGGTCAGAAACGTTTACATTGTTTGGAGGAACTATTTGAGAAAAAACCTGTCACTCTTCAGAATCTCGATCGACATTTTCTTCATGAAAAAGAGACTCAACATCTTCTTCATTAATTTCATTTGGAAAAGTATCTAAATCAACATGGCATGCACGATATCTTAAATTCCTCCAATTATCAATGATAATTTCACTTGAAACCATTATATCTAAAGCAATGTCATGAAATTTCTCATACAAAAGCAACTCAGTCCAGCAAAATGTTTCAAAGTCTTCTGACTCATAATTAAGAATAGCATAAAACCATGTCTAGACATGAACAATAACAGGGAAATCTATATTTTTCCATGGTTCCTTCTTATGATTGCCATTAAAACTCCATGATATTGTTGTTTCTATCAAACACAAATGTTCTAGGAAAAGGGGCCAGGTTTGATAAATTTGCAACAAAAAATTTCGCATTAAATTTCATCAAAACATAGTGATTTTATTTGGTATAATCTCTTCCCAACATTCAATGGAAAAAAATTGTGACTACACACAACAAGCAGTAACTTTAGTAACATATGGCAAGTTTCTTGTGCTCCAATGTCATGTTCAACAAGTGTTTCAGCAAGAAATCTTCTATACGTAGATAAAATAGGAGCCTCACATCCACTTGCGCCAAAAACCCTTGTCAACATTTCTTTTTAACTTTCATATCTTCTTTATACCTTTGAAGCACATTTTTCAATATATTTCAGGACTACATGTCGAGACACAACTAGAAAATAATCAACATTTTCTCGCCATATTGTTAAAATATCTACATTGTGAACATTTAAACGATCATTGTTTCTGGTTGGTTCATATTTTTTTTCCTTTTTTTTTCTATTAAAAATATAGAATCAACATGAACCTACAATGGAACATCATAGAAATATGAAAGGATAGACCCCCCTTTTTTACAAACAAAAGCTTCAGCAAAAGCTTGTTAAGCTAGAAAAACAATTGCAAGATCAGGAGCTCAGATCTAAACAGCTAGAAGAGCAGCTTAGCATTAAAAAGAAGAAGATTGATGAAAAAGCCTTGAACACACAACAATAGTTGAGTCAAGAGGTAGAAAAGCTACAAAATCTTCTGCAATGTGAGAAAAATACAAATATTGAACAAGAGAAAAAATTTCGATCAGCATTGGACAAGTTCAAGGATTATCCTAAATTAGAGCAATTCAAAAATGAAGCCCTTGAAACAAACAAACTGCTATCTCAGAAGTTGAATGAGTTTTTTCTAAAATTGACACAAGCTGAGCCTTTGTGCGAAATAACATCATCTTTGATAGTTGAAGGAGTCACTCTCAAGCAAGAAATTGATGATTTTGATGATAAAATTTCTGAGTTCCTTTCATGGTAGGATACAAAGCAGGGAAGAAAAGCTAGTCTTCCCATAATTGAGGAGAGACACAAGAAAATTTTATTTGGGGAATGGGAACAGTAGTTGATGAAATCAGAAAGAGCCATATCAAGAGCTAAAATTATGATGAATAATATTACACAATTGGTTAATGATAGCTTTTATGCCACTAATTTGATCTCAGATTGTACCGTAGGCAAATTACCAAAAGTAAAAGAAGCTGATTCCAGGTGGAAGGAAGAGATAATCAATATGAATCAACAGATTAACAAACTTCAAGGAATTTCATGGGATATTATGTGGACTTATCTAATCAAGCCACACAGTCAATAGATGGCCATCAAATTCCTTTTGAATGCTATTCATTGTATCATTCCTGAATTCTCTGATGCTATGTATACTGGGAAGCTACATTCAAGGCTATGTCATCCAAAAGAAGTGAAAGATATACTCAAAATCTGTCATTTGGGTACATTAAACACAGGAGACAATCAATGAATTGGTTTCACTTCAAAATCGCAATTCTGTTTCTAGATTTCTGATTAGATAGATTGTAGGAACAATTTTAGTTATTTTGTTTTATTAAGTATCTATTTAAACCCCTTTCATGCATTTAGAAAGGGTCCTGAATTTGTAATATTTTGACTTGGAGATTACATTTCGGTACTCCATTGACTCTTATATTTTTATAAAGGATCACATCTGGTGGTTCTATGGAAAATTGCCTTTAAGAATTGCGTTTATGTATCTTCGAGTCTGTTTTACATTGAAGTTGTTGGATTTGGATATCGAATTGCATCGGAAAAATATCAAGATGGATATGGTATTTCTATCTATTCACTGTTAATTTTCTTATGTTATGAGATATTCTCTTTAAAATTTGCTATCATTTATACGTACTTGTTTTACAATATTTCTTTATACATATCATTTCTGAGAGTGTAGAAATATTTATCTTTTACAGTATATGCAAATGATATATAAAATGATGAGTACAAGGTGGTATTATAACTCTGTTTAATTTCTTAAACAGAGTTATCTTTATTTGTTACTGCATATTTCAATTAAATTATAATACATTTTCATGGTTATTGATTTGATTGAAACAATCTTTAAAGTTGTATTCATATTTGATACTCGGGTTAGTTTTAGAATTATTTATCAGTTATAGATTAGATTAGATAGTTTATTTCAGTCATTTAGTCCCATTTTCCATTCATCCAATCATTCTATCACCAACCCTTTTAAGTTATTAAGAAACTGGTCCTATCAATCCAGTCGGGGCCACCACACCAAATGAAAAAGGAGTTTTCCTAAGGTCCCGACCAGCTGGTTATCCCCCAATGTTTGAAGCAACGATTTTCGAGGCTTCAACATTTTTTTGTGCTAGAAGGAGGGCATAAGCTATGAATGGCAGATAAATCCAAATCTACAGGCCATTCTAAGAGCAACTCACCCTCATCACCTTCTTCAATTTCTTCCACATCTCAAATCACCAGAGAAGAAATTGATAAGAGTATTCAAACACCCACTACCAAAGTCTCAATTCAATCAGATAATCCACCTCCTGAGTCTCCTGAAATTGAAGCTTTAGTTCATAAACTTCAAGGATTCTCATTATCATTATAAGAGTCTGAAATATCTGAAGGTAGTGTTACCTCACAATTTGTTTCTTCTAGACCTCTCACTAGGTCACAGAGTGAAAAACTTGGTATTCATCCAAAGGAATTTCCTTTACCTAGTAGAGTTAAAAAAAGAAGAACCCCATCGGAAACAGAGAGTGATATTATTTCTTCATCGCAAATTCAATCATCTGTTTCCCAAGCCCGAGATTAGAAAAGTGCAGTTGTCTCATCATCATCATCTGCTCAAACAACATCTATCCAAACACCAATTGTCTCTTCTAATACTTCAACTGTTACTACTCATACACCAGTTGTCACTTCTAGTTCTTCGATCATCATCACAACAATGGAAAAGAGACCGTGGACTAGACCGGCAGCTATAAATATGGTTGCACCTTTACATGATTTACCTGATCATCATGAAAAATGGCTACCAAAATTTAGTCGAGATATTGGTATACAAGTGGAAGAACACATCAATAACTTTATGCTTGCTATAAATTTTAATGTAGTAGAGCATGAAGATGTTGTAGTTAGGTTATTCCCTTATACTTTGCAAGGGACAATAGGATCTTGGTACTTTTCCTTACCTTCAAATTCAATTACAAGTTGGGATATGTTCGAAGAGAAATTTTTAACCAAATATGGATATGATAGATCAATAGATAACCTAATCAATGATCTCTCCAATTTAAAGATACAACCTAAAGAACCCATCAAAGATTTTAATTCTCGGTTGAATAAACTCTTGAATAAGATCCCTACAACATCTAAACCTAGTGAGCAGGTTAGAAGTGAATGGTATATTAATGCTTTGCCCTCAAACATAGAAATTTTTGTAGATAGAGCTGAAAAACCTACTTTAGCTGAAAATATGAAAGAAGCTATTTCAGTTCAAAAATGAATGATTGCTCTCGATAAGAAAAATGCTATTGAGGAAAGAAAATCAAAGAAAGTCACTTTTAAGGATGATTCAAAGAAAAAGACACCAAGAGATCCATATGACATGGAAGGCTTACAGAAAGTTATTAAAACCATGTCTAATGAGATGGTTGAGATTAAAAAGCAAGTAGCAAAGACTTCTACAAATAGACCATTCAGAAATTTCAAGAGAAATCAAGATAAATCTAAACCTCCTAATTCAATCTCCAATGCAGAATCAGAAGAGGAAGAAGAAGAAGATACTCCTCCAGTATCAGATGAAGAAGATGAAAGAGAAGAAATAGTTGAATTACATGGAATGTGGGATTTCATTCTCCCTAATTCGGATAGTGAAATAGAAAAAGAAGCTATGCCTGTGAGTACAAGGAGCAATTCTACATTGGAACCTGTTCAATCTATTCCTAATATGGAAACTACAACTCCAAGAACCAAAGAAAAATATCGTGCAAAGAAAGCTTCTCCCTTACCCACTCAAAATCAGCCATCATCTTCTAATCCTCCTACATCAACATCTAAAACTTTGGTGGTATTAGATCCTATGGATTATAACATTGTTGAAGACATGAAAAAGACTAGAGCGAACATTTCTTTACATGAACTCAGCAAACTTAAACATCAACAAAAGCTGTTATTAAAATAATTAAATGCTACACCTATTGCTCCTCTACCAAGTGGTGTAGTTGCCAAAGTAGCTAAAGGGACTGGTAATCCACCAGAAAAATTAGATGCCACAAATATTGTTGTTATTCGAGAAAGATCAAATTCTGAGACACCTCCTTTGCTGTTGACTTATGAAATCTACAACAAGAATTTTCATAATTTTTTGATAGATTCCGAAGCATCCTCTAATATAATGCCTACTTCAGTCTGTGCGAAATTGAATATTGAACCACAAAAGTCTGTAGTTCACATTGTACAATTGGATCGCTCTAAAGTTCAAGTTGAAGTAGAAATCAATTCAGTTACCATTAGACTAGCTTCCAATCCTAGGATTGTTCAAAGAACTGATATTTTAATTGCAGATATTCCTGAATTCTATGGATTAGTCTTAAGCAAGAATTGGTTTGCAAATATTAACGGTTATATCGCAACTAATTATTCACATATGTGGCTTCCCTACAAAGGGAAATCAAATCAAATCAAAATCGAGTGAGAAAAACACATGACACACACTGTAACTGAATTTGAACAACCAAATGAACCTGTAGCTTTCAACAATAATATTCTTGGAGGTTATTCTGCTGAGTCATTCCTTGGGAATTTTACTGCACCACAATCACCCTTTTCTGTAAATACTTTTGTTTCTCAAATTGAAATTTTTTTGCAATCTGATTCTTCTAGAATTGTTAATGTTTCTGATACATCTGTAGATAAACCTATAGATAAGTCTTTATTTTGGTCATTATATTTTGATGGATCAAAATCTAGTGATGGAGCAGGAGCAGGATGCATCCTAATTGATCCAGAAGGAGAGAAAACCATGTTATCATGTAGACTAGAATTTGAATGCACAAACAATACTGCAGAATATGAAGCCTTGATTCAAGGGCTTTATAAAGTTATAGGGTTAAATGTAAAATACTTGAAAGTAGGTGATTTCGAAATTGTCATAAGACAAGTAAGGAATACCATCCATTGTCTTTCATGACATCTCAAACATTATCAAACCCTAGTACAAGACCTTAACACTCTATTTCTAGCATTTAATATCTCTTTTATTCCTAGAAATCAAAACACATCAGCTGATTTGTTGGCTAATGTTGCATCCAAGCTCCTCCCTGCTGAAGATTGCAGTCCTGATAGATTTTCAGTAGAATTGATTTTTCACCCATCTGCTCCCGATAATATCATGAACTGGAGAGTATTCTACCATGATGAGGACATATTGAATTTCTTGACTTCGGAGAAATCCTACGATGAACAAATTATTGATGAAGATGATCATGATCTGCAAATTATTTCAAAAAGTAATGAAAATCCTATTCCTAAATCTGTTGTTAAACTTGAGGATCTATATGATATTAAAGACAGATTCAAGAAAGTTACTAATGCTAAACTTCAAAGTTCTACTTTGAAGTTTGAATTAGTAAATCTTGGCTCTGACTCTAAACCTTAAAACATTAATCTAGGACTCAATTTAACTCTAGAGGAAAGATATGCTTTCATCAAACTTCTGAATAGGTATAAAAATGTCTTTGCCTGGAATTATGAAGACTTAAAGACTTATGATACTTCTGTGATTCAACACATAATTCCAATGCTGTCTAATGTTAAACCTGTGATATTAAGAAAGATTCATCCAAATCTTGAAAGTCAAATCAAAACAGAACTCAACAAACTTTTGAAAGCCAAAATCATTTTTCCTGTAAGGCATTCTAATTGGGTTTCCAACATGGTACTTGTCAGGAAGAAGAATGGTGATATTAGAATCTGTATTGATTTCAGAAATTTAAACAAGGCATGTCAAAAGGATAATTTCCCATTGTCAACCATGGAGCAAATACTTCAAAAGGTAGCTGGTTCTGAACTCATGTCCTTCCTTGATGGATTTTCAGGCTATAATAAAATATTAGTACATCCAAATGATAGGTTGAAAACCACTTTCATAACCAAATGGGAAACCTATGGTTATCAGAAAATGCCTTTTGGTTTAATAAATGCAGGAGCTACTTTCCAAAGAGCCATGGATATAGCATTCAAGGGTCTGATTAATAGATCAGTTATTATTTATCTTTATGACATAACAGTATATTCAAAGAAGAGATCCAATCATCTACATGATCTGAAACAAATATTTGAAATATGTAGAAGGTTTGGAATTTCTTTAAACCCAAAGAAATCCTTCTTTGCTCTCAATGAAGGAAAACTATTAGGGTTTGTTGTGTCAAAAGATGGTATATATATTGATCCTGACAGAGTTAAAGAAATTTCAGATATTTCTTTACCTCATAACAAAAAATCCATGCAATCATTTTTAGGGCAGATTAATTTTGTAAAAAGATTCATTCCCAATTTTTCTCAAATTGTTTTACCTATGCAGAATATGATTAAGAAAAATTCAGTATTCAAATCGGGGTATAAAGAGAAAGAAGCCTTTGATGCAATCAAACAAGCAATCAGTAATGCACCTGCATTTAATACTCCTGATTTTTCTAAAGATTTTATTCTGTATACTTTGGCCACCAAAACATCCTATGCTATTGTTTTAACACAGCTCAATGATCAACAAATAGAAGCACCAATTTCTTTCTTCAGATTGAATCTGCAAGGAGCTGAGCTGAATTATTCCGATGTAGAAAAACAAGCCTTCACTGTGTTTAATTCAATCAAACATTTTAGACCTTTTCTCCTAAAAACAGATACAAAAATTATTGTCCCATTCTCTGTGGTGAGACAATTATTAATTCAAAAGGAATTAGGAGAAAAAAGGGCTAATTGGGTCACATCTTTGCAAGAATATGATATTGATATTAAGCCAGCCAAGATTGTTAGAGGTCAAGGATTTTGCAGATTATTAGCAGGAGCTCACAACATACCAGAAAATCAAGATCCAGACAATGTTGTTCAAGTAAGTCAGATAAGTGTTACAGATTTTGAATCACAGTATGTTGATTTAATATTTTATTTGAAAAATGGGTATGCTCCTTCTAATCTCAACTATAAGAACAAATGTGCTTTAAGATTTAAGGCTACTAAATATTAGATCATTTATGATGTGTTATTCAGAAAGAATTATGATTCAATCCTATTAAGATGTCTTGAAAAGACTGAAGAAAAAAAGGTATTGTAGGAATTACATGATGGACCAGCAGGCGATCATTTTGGAGGTGATACCACAAATCACAAAATCATCCATGCTAGATATTATTGGCCTACCCTTTTCAAAGACAGACATGATTATGTGAGGAAGTGAAAAATTTGTCAAA
Source organism: Pinus albicaulis (assembly GCA_034641835.2). NCBI lineage: Eukaryota > Viridiplantae > Streptophyta > Pinopsida > Pinales > Pinaceae > Pinus > Pinus albicaulis. Next base: position 83,776 of record JAXQQM020084625.1, read on the forward strand.
TTTCTAGTGGAAGACAAAGGAAGCCAGCTTTTCCTTTGCAACCAGTAAACATTGAGCAACCATTTGAGCAATGGGGGCTTGACATCATTGGTGAGATAGTACCTCATTCTTCCAAATAGCACAAATACATCCTTACAGCAACATACTACTTCACAAAGTTGGTAGAAGCAATTCCTTTAAAGGTAGCCAATTCTGATGCAATTATTGATTTCATCGATCAATTCATCATTACCAAGTTTGGTGTACCTAGCGCTCTTGTCTTTGACAATGCATCTTATTTTTCTCGAAATAGTATAATGGAATTTGCAATCAAAAGAGGTTTTAAATTGAAATACTCAGCAAATTATTATCCACAAGGTAATGGTTTAGCTGAATCCACTAACAAAAATCTCATCAAAATCATTAAAAGGACTATTGATCAAAATCAGAAGAATCGGCACAAGTCTTTAATTTTTGCACTATGGGCTGATCGTACTACTCTTAAAGCTTCAATAGGAACTTCACCTTTCAATTTATTTTATGGTAAAGTTGTAATACCATCAAATCTAGCTCTTCCATCATTAGCCCTGGTGCAATTCATTGAAGAAAATCCTTCCTCATCCATTCAATTGAGATTTGATCAAATCCTAAAATTATAAGAGGATAGAGAGAAAGCAAGAAGTATTCATGAAAAACATCAACATCTTGTTAAATCTTCTTTTGATTCAAATTCCACTGGCTCAAAAAATTTGTCAATTGGTGATCTAGTTCTGAAATGGGATAAAGCACATGAAGAAAAAGGTAAGCATACCAAATTTTAGAAGATGTGGCTTGGACCATTTCAAATTGTTGAAAAGATAGGCTCATATACATTGATACTTCAAGATTTAACAGGAAAGAGAGATTCTCTTCCTGTAAATGGGCTTGTCTTAAAGAAATTCTTTTCATAAGGAGGTAACCCCTTCTTACTTGTACGTATTCCTTTCTGAAATTTTCATTTTTTTTTGTAAATAAAAGTTGTTAATAGTCTTTGATTGACTTTTTACTATTAGAACGTTTTCTTGGAAAAAATGTTATAAATACTTATCTTAAGTAAATAAGAATTTTTAAGGAATTCATTACAATTTTAGATAGTTTAAAATAAAATGTTAAACTTTGAAAATTTGTTTAAAACATTTGCATGATCTTATGAAACTTCGAGGAAAATGTAAATCATTATATGTTTATTAAGCAGAGAAAGGTTATCTTTAAAAAGTAAAGACATTTTCAAGATTTGGCAAACAAAAAACTATGAAAATTGTCGTCCATTTATTCTTAAGGATACAACTATTTCACCCCATCCATTTTGATTGTGATTTTTTAGAATGTAATTCTAAAGAAATTATATGACCAAATTTAGGAGATAAGAGGTCTCATCACGATCCTGCTTACCATGATCATAGGAAGTAATCAAACTGACATTACCAATATTGCATACCAAAATAGGGTAATGGCTTATAAATTAAGACAAGGAGTCTCATCACGAGCTGGCTTGTTCAGTTTAATTACAACTAGTGAATGGCATTGTTACTAATTGGCTACCAAACCAGAACAATGGCTCTTAAAATTAAGAAAAATAAATAAAAAGACAGAAAAAAGATGAGAAAATATGTCTTATGAATTTTTTTTAAGAGTCATAATCTTAATTGGATGGGACAATGAATAGTTAATGGTTAAGGCCACAACAAGACTATAGACATTTGTAGGCGGCGGTGGCAATGCCTATGGTAATGACCAAGTATATTACAAAATCTAAACTTGGGAAGACCCCTTACTTATTATTATCAACCAATCAAATCTGAGAAAACCGCAAAAATGTTTTTGTTACCAAGAGATGAAATAGTGTAGAGAGTGATTTTTTTATTCTTTTCATAAAGCCAGATTTTATTTGAACTATCCTAAGGTGGTTTTCATTATCTTTAAAAAATTTTACTTACTGGAAATATAGTGTTTATTTTAATTTTTCAGAGATAATTGTTTCTTCCAGTGAATCACCAATTGTTGTACTGTACAAAAACCCTCCCCATTTCTAAATATTTAGAATAAATTTCATTTAGAAATAGGTCCTCTCTTTCTTTTTAGATAGAAATAAAAGACTTAGAAGAAATCCGATCATTTTTTAATTAGAAATAAGTATTCGTTGTTAGAAAGACATATTGCATATCTTTATTAGCAAGTGTGTATAAACAAATACAACATTGAAAATTTCAGATACAATGAAATATAAAGACTTTATTACATAATGGTATTTGAATGGAAAAAAGTCCAATGTACAATAATCGCAATTGCAAATCGCAAAGGTTTTAAACTTTCATATTTGTTTTGATGTGATGCGATTGATCGCAATCGCATTTCGGAAAATTAGTATAGAATTCACTTGTTTTATAAATCTTCGATGCGATGGGCCCCACCGCCATCACAAATTGCAAATGAAATCTCTTTATTTGATCAATGGCGCAACTCTGATGCAATGCGATCAATCGCAATCACATTTCGGAGAAACAAGCGATATTCACTCATGATATTATAATCTCCGATGCGATGGGCCCCACTGTAATTGCAATCGCAAAATCGGCTAACATCATTTGTAACTCATTTCCTTTGAAAAGAGCCGATGCGATATATATCATCGCAATCGGAAATTGGAGAAAATCATGAAATCTTATTTGTTATCCCTTTTGAAAATTTCCGATGCGATTAATACTTAAGCTTCATATTTTACATTGTGCATATGTTATTTATTCATCGAAATTGAATGATTCAAAGGGAAAGTTTTATGTTTTCAATTCAAAAAACATTGATCTCCAATTGTACGTTTTTTATTAATAGAAAATCAAAAAATAATGATTATTGATTCTATTTCAAATGCGTTGAGTGTGACTTCTAAAGAGAGCATTTAATTTTAATACGGAGATTAATAAATAGAAATCAATGAATAGATCTTTCATATAGATGTCTTCATTATTCTCTTTCTATCACTTCTGAAAGCTTTTCCTCCATTGTAGAACTAAATAATACCCAACCCTTTCATTCGCAGAGCGAGGGAAACGTTACCAGATACCGAAATGTCGAAGAGATCCAGGAAAGAAAAAGCTACTATCGTTGCAAAAGCCCATGTTTTCACCATGGTGCCTAAAGAGAAACTAGCTAAAATTAAGATGGTTACATACGCGTCGTGCCAAGGTCTTGGAAAACTATCTTGGGAAGAGGTATATAACCTCATTGAAATGGAAAAGCCTGAGGTCACTGTGGTGAAGGCAATAGTTCTTGACGAGGATGATTCAGAGTCTGATTCAGAAAATTCTCTTCAAGCACTTGTGAATTCGTTCCTGCACCGAATTTCAGCTCGGGCAAACATTTTCCCATACTATGATGTGATTCGGTTGGTGATTGACAATGTGGCCATCCTGAACAAGACGTTTGTTTCAGCTTCTTGAGCAACATTCAGGTCATTTAAAGCAGAGGAAATTAAAGCAATGTACCACCTTCCGGACCTGCAAAAAATCTACAACAAATCCTTCATCAAAGAATTTGCTGCAAATAATGAAAATAAATCAAAGCCGATTAGAGAATGGAGAAGGGCTCCCGAAAAGCACAAAAATGAGGAATCAGGTATGTACTTAGTGGAATCCCTTTCGCCTCCATAATTTTATGCCGCAGCAATGATGTGTAGATTATTCGGAAATGACAATTTAGCTAGGTTCTCTATACAAATGGTACCTTTAATCCATTCTGCTGTAAATTCTGAAATAATGGACTGGGATGTCATTATTTCTGATAATATAGCCAATAGGATTCTTGAGTATAGGAAGGACAAAAACACAGGAAATACTACTCCTTTTAACTTTTGTGCCTATATTCTATATGCCCTATGCTTTAATTCTAAATTTCCCATGTTAGGATGGAAATGAACCCCTAAAGACCCTACTCCTATTCATATATATCACAAATTCCTGTGGAAAGTTCATTTCAAAAACCATGTTTATAGAATCTATCACGGTTTCCTTATCCCTATTTTTCAAACCATTTTCAATTGATTCCCTCCTAGACTTTCTGAAAAGGCTAAATTTGATTTATCCTCGAATGGGGATTGGTTCAGAGAAGAAATATTCACGTATACTAGATTTTTCGGGAGTATTGTAGAACCCCACATTCTTCCTCTATATGTTCTAGATAAACTGTTAGCATAGGAAATTTCATATCAGTTAACAGTAGAAGGCATGTCCAGGTCTTTAAAGAATAACAAGAAGCTAATGTGGCCTACTTTTCCTTTTAAACGTGGAGATTATCCTCTCAATAATTTTGTTCATGCTGAGAAAGAAGTTAGCTAGATAACCAATCTCAAGCTTTCAACAGTCCCGGGAAGACAATATGACCCAAAGAAGGTGGATTTCGATTTTACTACTTCAGTTTCAATTTCTCGATTTGAACACAAACCAGATGAGTTCGATGATTTGTTTTTTTCTGTAGATAATTTTTCACAAGTTTATAATTTGGCCAAGTCCAAATTCTAGATTGAAGAGATGAATAATTTTATGTTATTTAGAAGCCAGAGATTACTCAAAGCTCCTCTGGATCAATTAAGAATTCCTATGCAAGAGGTTGAGTCACAGCAGAAGAAAAAAAAGGATACATCTGGTAAAGCAGTAACAGAAACATCTACCAGCAAGGTCATTATACAGACACAGAAAGAAGTAGCAAGAACTAATCCTGTTATGCAGAAATAAGACATTAACAGAAAATCTGATACTGAGAAGAAAGAAACAGCTGCTAAACCTAATCTACATACTGATCAGCAGTCTACAACTCATACAGAAAAGAAAAGCATAGGTGCTGACACCAATGTGAATACTGAAAAGGAGGACATATGTAATGAAGCTATTGTACAAGAAATAATATGAGATATGAACAATAATCCAGATTTACAACTTGGAAGAGAGAAAACTACTGATAAAGTAGTAGAATCTACTGAACTTATTTTTTCTTCCCATTTTTTGAGCCAATATAATCAATTTTCCCAACAAATAGGATTGCAAAATAATCCCCAAGTTAAATATCTGGAAGATCAGGATATGGAAGTCATTCTCGAAAATCCTACAGGTGAAATTATGTTGAAAGTACAGGAAATTCCTCCTCTAGACATATTCTACAGTCCCAAACATAGGGTTGTTGTGAGAAAGCAGAGGAAGAGGATAAGAATTGATCAGGATGCACTTTCAACATCAGAAGTGGAGTTGATGAATATTGTTTATAAATATGCTGAGGTGAATCCATCTGAGGATGTCACTAAATTATCTCAATATGCAAGTGCCTATAGTGCTGCAACTATAGACAAAGCTTCTGAAGTCTCCCAGTTGATGAAACAAAAAGACTTACAAATAGCTATGTTGGAATAATAGGCCACAGAGCATCAACAAAAGCTTGTTAAGCTAGAAAATCAATTGCAAGATCAGGAGCTCAGATCTAAACAACTAGAAGAGCAGCTTAGTGTTGAAAAGAAGAATAGTGATGAACAAGCCTTGAACACACAACAACAGTTGAGTCAAGAGGTAGAAAAGCTACAAAATCTTCTGCAAAGTGAGAAAAATACAAATATTGAACAAGAGAAAATATTTCGATCATCATTGGACAAGTTCAAGGATTATCCTAAATTAGAGCAATTCAAAAATGAAGCCCTTGAAACAAACAAACTGATATCTCAGCAGTTGAATGAGTTTTGTCTGAAATTGACACAAGCTGAGCCTTTGTGCGAAATAACATCATCTTTGATAGATGAAGTAGTCACTCTGAGGCAAGAAATTGATGATGCTGATGATAAAATTTCTGAGTTCCTTTCATGGCAGGATACAGAGCAGGGAAGAAAAGCTAGTCTTCCCAGAATTGAGGAGAGACACAAGGAAATTTTATTTGCGGAATGGGAATAGCAGTTGATGAAATCAAAAAAAGCTATATCAAGAGCTAAAAGCATGATGAATAATATTACACAAATGGTTAATGATAGCTTGTATGCCACTAATTTGATCTCAGATTGTACCCCAGGAAAATTACCAAAAGTAAAAGAAGTTGATTCCAGGTGGAAGGAAGAGATAATCAATAAGAATCAACAGATTAGCAAACTTCAAGGAATTTCATGGGATATTATGTGGACTTATCTAATCAAGCCACATAGCCAATAGATTGCCATCAAATTCCTTTCGAATGCTATTCATTGTATCATTCCTGAATTCTTTGATGCTACGTATACTAGGTAGCTACATTCAAGGCTAAGTCATCCAACAGAAGTGAAAGATATGCTCAAAATCTGCCATCTGGGTACATTAAACATAGGAGACAATCAATGAATCGGTTTCACTTCAAGATCACAATTATGTTTCTAAATTTCCGATTAGATAGACTATAGGAATAGTTTTAGTTATTTTGTTTTATTAATTATCTATTTAAACCCCTTTCATGCATTTAGAAAGTGCCCTGAATTTGTAATATTTTGACTTGGGGATTACATTTCTATACTCCATTGACTCTTACATTTTTATAAAGGATCACATCTAGTGGTTCTATGGAAAATTACCTTTAAGAATTGCATTTATGTATCTTCGAGTCTGTTTTACATTGAAGTTGTTGGATTTGGATATCGAATATCATTGGAAAAATATCAAGATGGATATGGTATTTCTATCTATTCACTGTTAATTTTATTATTTTATGAGATATTCTCTTTAAAATTTTCTATCATTTATATGTACTTGTTTTACAATATTTCTTTATACATATCATTTCTGAGTGTGTAGAAATATTTATCTTTTACAGTATATGCAAATGATATATAAAATGATGAGTACAAGGTGGTATTATAACTCTGTTTAATTTCTTAAATAGAATTATCTTTATTTGTTACTACATATTTCAATTAAATTATAATATATTTTCATGGTTATTGATTTGATTGAAACAATCTTTAAAGTTGTATTCATATTTGATACCCGGGTTAGTTTTAGAATTATTTATCAGTTATAGATTAGATTAGATAGTTTATTTCAGTCATTTAGTCCCATTTTCCATTCATCCAATCATTCCATCACCAACCCATTTAGGTTATTAGGAAACTGGTCCTATCAATCCAGTCAGAGCCACCACACCAAATGGAAAAGGAGTTGTCCTAAGGTCCCGACCAGGTGGTTATCCCCCAATGTTTGAAGCAGTGATTTTCGAGGCTTCAACATAACCTTAATTATTAACAAATCTATTGAAATGATCGAAACAGAAAACAAATAACTTATTTATGTCTATAAAATTTATTGCAAGTAAAATCAACCAAAATAAAAAAGTATTCATATTAGTTTGAAGCTATGCCAAAGCACTAAACTCTATTGAAGATAAGAACCTCAAAATGATATTGACTTCAATCATTCCTCCTCTTCCTTCCTAAGTGTAACATATGCATTATCTTTCATTTTTTCATAACGTTGAAAAGAAAAAGGCGGTGAAATTTTTAAACCATCAATGGATTTCATTCTTGATATAGTCGTAAATGTAAAACAATGTCGCTCTCTATCTCCAATATCTACAGTGGCTTTTTGCAAATTCATCCCTTGCGACTTTTGTGTAGTCAGATCCAATGCCATTTTCAAAGGTATCTTTTTAACATTCCCTCTAACGTAGGTGTTATGGGAAAAACGTTTAGACAATCCCTATCAAATGGAACACCAGTGTAATTCTAAAAAATAGTTATAGAAAATTGTGGAATTTGTGGCAACTTTGAACCAGTAACATAGAAGATATCTTCAATATCCAAGTGCATTGTTAACCAATCCAACTTCACTACTGAAATTACACATAAACATGACACTCTCTCCATGACTAAGTAACATTTCACACTTCAAGAAATCATCATCATTTTCAATAATTTATGTTCTTCTTGAACATTCCACAACACATCTTGCAATTGGAAAATTTAATTATACTAGCATTTTCCGGTTGTGAAAATCGGCGAGATTATTCATTGAAAACAAGTGAAATGAAGAATTGAATAAAATATTTTCTTTTGGATGTAAGAACATTTCAACACACATCATAAGAATATCCCAATCATCCAAAAAATGGTCTACATTCCTAATATTGGTTAAAATATTGTGAAAAGATTCTTGTCTGAGAACATATCCTTGTTGCCTATAAATTTTATCCAAATTCACAACCATGTTGAAGCTTTTCCACAACACTTTCCTCGTTTTTTTCCATCCATACAATGGTTTATCCTTAACCAGAGGTAGTTTCCCAAAGTCACCCACAAGAATCATAGACTTTCCACCAAAAGGAGAATTCTTGTTTTTAGGAAAGGCTTCTCACAAATGGGAATATATCTGTATGAACAAACTTGGACCTATAAACCTCATTTCATCAATAAAAATATATCAAATGTGCCTCATTTATTCTTGAAAATTATCTAAATGCTATAAATTAAACTGTTTCATAACTTTTATAGAAATGTTGAAAGAAGAGTGTATTTTTCTTCCATGTGCATTAAAAGAAACTATACCAATTAGAGAAATAAATAAAAATGGACTTTTATCATCTGTTGTTGAACCAAAAAGAGCATGAGAAATAAAATGAATAACAAAATACTTTTTAGTTCCAACAATTCCTTGAATAATCATTTTCAAAGGATCATCGTTTCAAACATTAACAAAGTGTTGAAAAAATAATTTCAAAGCCAGCTTTTTGTTTCTTCGATAATGAAGAAGGTGAAAAAATTGTCTCCCCAACTGATTTTCCATTAACAACACTCGGATATTGTGCATATTTTGTAACATGGATATTCTATTATACAGTTTCATTTGACACCATTGTTTCGTGCCAATTATAATGAATATCAAATTCACTTCTACTAAGATTGACAAGGTCAGAAACGTTTACATTGTTTGGAGGAACTATTTGAGAAAAAACCTGTCACTCTTCAGAATCTCGATCGACATTTTCTTCATGAACAAGAGACTCAACATCTTCTTCATTAATTTAATTTGGAAAAGTATCTAAATCAACATGGCATGCACGATATCTTAAATTCCTCCAATTATGAATGGTAATTTCACTTGAGACCATTATATCTAAAGCAATGTCATGAAATTTCTCATACAAAAGCAACTCAGTCCAGCAAAATGTTTCAAAGTCTTCTAACTCATAATTAAGAATAGCATAAAACCATGTCTAGACATGAACAATAACAGGGAAATCTATATTTTTCCATGGTTCCTTCTTATGATTGCCATTAAAACTCCATGATATTGTTGTTTCTATCAAACACAAATGTTCCAGGAAAAGGGGTCAGGTTTGATAAATTTGCACAAAAAAATTTCGCATTAAATTTCATCAAAACATAGTGATATTATTTGGTATAATCTCTTCCCAACATTCAATGGAAAAAAATTGTGACTACACACAACAAGCAGTAACTTTAGTAACATATGGCAAGTTTCTTGTGCTCCAATGTCATGTTCAACAAGTGTTTCAGCAAGAAATCTTCTATACGTAGATAAAATAGGAGCCTCACATCCACTTGAACCAAAAACCCTTGTCAACATTTCTTTTTAACTTTCATATCTTCTTTCTTCCTTTGAAGCATATTTTTCAATATATTTCCGGACTACATGTCGAGACACAAATAGAAAATAATCAACATTTTCTCGCCATATTGTTAAAATATCTACATTGTGAACATGTAAACGATCATTGTTTCTGGTTGGTTCATATTTTTTTTTCCTTTTTTTTCTATTAACAATATAGAATCAACATGAACCTACAATGGAACATCATAGAAATATGAAAGGATAGACCCCCCTTTTTTACAAACAAGAATCTGCATTGCATTTTGTATGTCTTTGAAATCGGCTCACGAAATTCTCATAATCTTCGTCAAGATCATAAAAAAATATCTATGGATTATTTAGAAGGCATGGATCATCATTCAGAATTTGATGTATCGTGACATTTAGATGATGTATGTCACATGGATTCGAGGCTATCACATATTTTTCAAAGTAGCACTTTCATGCATAGATATTGAAAGGGATAATCAATCGAACGTTTCCATATTTGGAGCTCTTATAAACCACAAGAAACTATTGATGTTTGCTAAACCTCTATGTTGCCACTCATACTTAAGAAAAATATATGCAATAAACATTTACAAACCAACCATAACAAAAAATATTTTTTTCAAAATCCTTAAATAACACAAGAAAAAGGAACGACAATGAATCTATAAAAAAGTCTTTAGTGCCAATATATTTCTGCAAAACTAACTTATAGAATATATTAAATATTTGGTGCATATACAAAGAAACTATGTGTGGATACTAAGTAACATTTTCATTTTTTTTTCATGCCCATTTTGTTGATGATAATGTCTATTTGAAGGCATAAGACTATGCAAGTCAGGCCACTTTGTGTCAATTTCACTCAATTTAAAAAATAAATTAGGGAAACCCAACTCGGTAATCATGTCAATGAGTTCAAAATGAAACTTTTTCGAATACGGCCTTTTAACCCTTAGATAATAACCAAAATGAATCAATATCTCAGTAAATTTATTATTACAAATATGACAGGGTTGTTGACTCAACCCTTGAACAGTTGCAGGTGTATTTTCATGAATATTCTTCTTTAAAAATAAAGAAGTTGTACCTTGGATATGATGGCACATAATCATATTCAATAGGAAATATTGAAACTGAACATGGATTCCAAATCTTTGATCATAATATCTAATCATATGCAAACCATATTCATGCATTTCAACATTACAAATATGTGGATGAAGCCAATCAACATAACTTGTGGGGAATAAAGTAAGGGATGCCATGTCTAGAAACCCTTTTGTGTTATATTCATTAATGGGAGATGTACCAATATCTCGCCAATCCAATGGTTCATCGGCTATATAATTTTCATTTTCAATCAATATTATTATTCGATCAACTTCCCTACACGTTTTAGGCAAGCGAGAAAGAAAAGATGATGGATGAGAGTGCAAATAATTCTCCCCCACCCTTTCAATCTCCTCTTCAGCTATCGCAATTGCATCAAGATCACTATCGACATATTGCAACCTACTGGACACATCAGTAGGTATTTATAGGAGAGCAGCAAATGAATCCTTATCAATTTCAAAATCCTTGTAATATTTATCCATATGGATTTTCTAAAGAAATTCACCCATCACATTATGTCTCTTCACATAGCATTCATAATTTTTGGATTCATTGTCATGTCTTCTCACAATCACAAAATCAATTTGTTGAGCACGTCATGGAAGATTCTTCGCAATCAAATATATATATATATATATATATATATATATATATATATATATATATATTATGGCAAACATATTATGTGCATGTTGTATTTATATTGACCACCACGAGCATGTGCCACTTGCAATATTGGATTTAATCATGTTATTAGCATCTCTTTAACTTGTGTCAAAACTATTAGAACCTTTGGTTGTTCACCTAGATCCATGTTGTTAAGGAGAGAAAAATGGTGATAGTCTCTCAAACTCTTACATATTTTACAAATGGGCTCTTCATTCCATCTAACAACTTCTATACAAGGATAAAAATCATCACACACTTGGAACAGTTGCACTAGAAACAAATTTTCAATCTTAGAATGAATTTTTTTATGAAATTCAATCTTCTGCCTGCTAAAATGATGCTAGCCTCTTTCATTTTCTATACAAAACACCAATATAGGCTCTTGATGATGTGAAAAAACTTCTCCAATTTGAGAATTAATTAGATCATTTATTTACATTAAAATTATGGGAATCCATTCATCTAAATTCTTTGTGTCTAAGAACATTATGCTTCCAAAAAAATTAAATAAAAATGCGAAAAAAAATATATTTAAAAAAAAATAAGTTAAATTTTTGAAGTGAAAACAAATCCATCAGAGAAAACATATACATTTTCTTTTTTGCTACATTTTCTAGGTTGAAGTTTATGACTCGATATAGGTTCTATTGGTTGCAAATTTGTTTCTAGACCACTATTCACTTCAATAGTGTCTACGAAAAAACATTAAATAAAAGATGAATAAAATAATAAAAACTATATGTTCAAATGTACAAACCTTTTGAAAATAAATTCACATCGGGCACCTATCTTCTGCCAACAGAACAAGCATGTAGACATTCTTTGGCACCAACAATATTGTCTACAAAGTTACATCGAGAAACTCTAGGTTCGATATTCGTAGTAGACTGTCAAAAATTTTCAAACATCCTAGAAAGAATATTACTATCGCCAAAAACATTAGATGTATCTAGTTGTTCGATGGCATCATTGCGACTATCTTCAATTATTGCATCCCTTCCATAATTTCTATAGCACTCATGGTTTTCACTTCTATGAAGCCTCTCTATGTGAATACAGTGTTCCCAAACAAGATGTATGTCAATAAACGTTTTCATGAGTGGAAACATTTTAAGATACACGACATCCAAGGAAAGAAAAATTTCAATGAAAAGTTCTCCCTTGAAACACCAAAGGTTTCATACTTACAGTTAAGAAGATAATTGTTTAGACCATTTACAGAAGTTTGGAAATTTAATGGTCGAGACTCAACTTGAGAAACAAATAAAGGTTTTATTGGTTCTGAATTAGTTTCTTTCCCAATATTCATTTCCACATTATTCTGAAAAAAAAAAAGATTAAAAAAACATACAACAATAAATAATTTTAACTGATATTTAAAAACCTTATGAAAATAAATATAGTTGAAGCACCTGCACTATTGCAATGGATAAAGTATGCACATATTCCATAGGGATGATGATATTGACTATATAGTTGCTGCAAGGATTGCCCCACCCTGCATTTCCAACAGAATGTTTGAAATTGTCAACCATGCCAGGAATCATACCACTATTAACAAATAAACCAGAGTCGGAAAATTGTTCATTCGCATCATTGTGCCCATCTTCCCATATTGCATTTCTTCCATTGTTTCTAGATGACTCTTGGTTCTCACTTGTATGAAAAATCTCTTTATAAACATAATGTTCCCAAAGAAGACTATTATTAGAAAAGTATGGAAAGACAAAAAAAAAAATTGGAAACAATCAAAATCCATGAAAATGAACATTTGAAAAAAATGTTCTTCCCATCATACTACCCATGTTTTCATACTTATGATTAAAAATTTCATCATCTTCATGATTTAGTGAAGCTCTTTTCTTTTTTCGGTCTGCAACTCTTCTCCATGATTTTATTGCATACTTATTCTAGTGATAGCATTGTGCTTGATGTTCATTTTCTCTCTCACATGAACTAGGAGAGTGAGATATTTTCAAACCACATTTTCCTCTTCGCTCGCTTTAACATTTCTATATGAAATTTAAACTACATTAAAATTTCAATTTTAAATTCCCAAAGAAATTTAAATATAATCTCTCATATTTAAAAACTTAAAGTATTAATCTTATCTAGATGTATACATAAGTTAAACTTCGATAGTAGATAAGTATATATAATAACAACCAGCCTCTGAAATTTCCAAGATATACAAATGCAAATAATATTTCAGATATTGCATTACGAAAGAATCATTTGCTCAATATTTTGTATACAAAATAACTAAAAGAGTACAAGGAATCCATAGAAAGATAATAAAAAATGATAGGACCACCTTTTTTAGCGTAGACTTGAAACTGATAGGAAAATTATGCTCAATACAAGATCGAAGGGATAGTACAAAGAAATCATATATGAAAATATATAAAACGAAATAATTCAAAGCCTGTAAGTTCAAAGAATTACACCTACAAACAATTGTTGTTTGTTATCAACAAAATCTTTCTTCTAAACAACTGGGAAAACGTTTCCATTTTCACAAATCACAATACACACATAAATATTAAGGTCATTGTTGAATCTAAAAAATAGATAATGTATGCAACTATTCTCCAACATGCATATCGAAAAATGAAACACCTATGTTTTCTATATAATTTCAAAATCGAAAGAACAAGCGATGGCAGCAAAAGGAAGGTTTGGGGTTTCACTATTTGGGTTATGTGCTCGTTCCTCTGCAACCTCTCATAGTGGCCCTACAGTAAAGAGACAGACATGCACACACCCCTACAATGGTATTGGGACTGTGGGGAAACATGACCAGATTTGAGGTTTCTCACACCCCGCTGCGGCCGACTTTCGATACCCCATCGAATGCCTTGACTTGCACAGACGACACCCCACCCCACTACGACCATGGACTGTTCCGACAACACCTCACCCAAGTTTTTCTTCTCTGTAGTATTTCCACACCAGATCCCAGGTTCTAAGGCTTGGTGGTAGGGATTTTATTTTAAGTCGGGGGTCACTAGATGGGACTGGGTACTCTACTACCCAAGTATTACTATACTTGCTCCGGGGTATGCTGGCAGCAGAATGCCCTACTCTCAGCGTTATACACTAGTTTGTGCAGCCCTATTTTCAAACCTTTATCATTTTCGAGCTTTGGAACCAGACTCACTTTGACCCCTACCTTCGCAGACAACACAAAAACAACTAAGAGTCAAAAATAGCATCACAGCAAAGGCGAATCGGGTAAGCACAAATAATTTTCAGATTTTTATCAAACCCCTATGGGGAATGGTTTATTTATTTGGATATAGGATACTGATGAAGTTATAGACCTGAATTAAAACATCTGGATATCCTCTGAATATCCATGCCATTTGTAGTCCCTAATATAATATGGGAGAGCCTTACAAGATTCCAACACACTCAAAGAATACTCCATTTTCTCTGGCTCCACCATTTATCTCAATCTGTGACTGAGAGGTGGATCAACTATGCAGAACAGATCTCAAGGTCCCAGGGGACCCATCACATCCAAAAATGATTTCCAAAAATGTCCCTCTTAAAGGAACATATTACAGGGGGGAAATAAAACAGCATCTCCAACAGTACCAGTAGAGAATGCCCCCAAACCTTACATTGTGGAACAGCTAAATCATGTGCTAGAACTGCAAATAGATATTCCAAATATTAATGAACATCGATCCATATTTGAATCTCAAGCACTAATCTGTAGATTTAATTGCTCCTGGCCCAAACCAATGGAGCTCTTTCATTGGATCTTCACCAACTGGACTGTGGACTGCGAAATCCATCTCTGTTCAAAGGTATTTTTCATTGTCAAGTTCCTATCCTTGGAGGCTAGAGACAACATTCTTAGGGTTGGACCATGGTTCTAGGGATCCACCGGGCTATTCACCATACCACGGTTTCCATATTTTGACGCAAAAACTATGGAGGTCACTTGAATGTTGGTCTGGTTCCAGCTATACAACCTCCCACTTCATTTCTAGAATTAAGTTTTTCTTGTAGACATGGGAAACATCACTGGTAGATACATCAAAACTGACACCCAACGCTTGGAGGATAGGATCTACACCTTTTCACGCATCTATGTGGAAGTGGACCTCGATAAAGGGATTCCAGAGTCCATCCAATAAATCAGAAATAACAAAAATGGACTCAGCATCTCGACTATGAAAACACTACATTTAGATGCAGAATATGCAGGAACACCGAGCATTTGCAAAACACATGCCTAGAATCAAAAAGAGACAACAGAAAAAAACAAAAAGACAGGGAAAGCTACCAAGGGCTAGAAATTTCCTTCAAAATAACGAGAATAGGAGATCAAAGAAGAAGAGGATGCACCCATCCCAAATGAAAACAACCAGACAACAACTAAACCAAAGACACAAGAAAAATAGATGCAATATATTTCTGAACTTACCACCATGGCCCAGCTGAAAAAGGACCATGGGGCACTAGACAGTGGAGGAAATAAAATACAACACAACTCAGATACTTCAGATTCGGATAAGGAAAATGGAGCAACCACAGTAGAAAATCAGCTCACCCTTATTTCCGCCATGCGAGCACAAGGTCCTTGGCACAAGGTCGAAAAGAAGAAAGGGAGAAAATTTTAATTTCTCCCCATGTATTAAAGTTTCTATGATGTAACTTACTAGCCTCTCTTTTGACAATTACCTGCAAGTGCAACATGTAATTTTTTTTTCATTAATAAAATTACAAAATTTTCCTGGAAAAAAAAAATATAACTTCAAAATTGGAATTACAATTATCCCCAAAAAATGCTTGAAGAGATTAAAAAAGCATAATATCTCTAAAAATGTGCAACAATAAACATGTTCAAGCCTCAAAGGCTAAAATACGAGATGTGCAGGTAGTGGTGGTATGTCAATAATACAATTTGTGTAAGAAATTCTTTCGGTGAAAATCACATGTAGGGAATTTTTGTCGACGCGTTTCGAACCAGCTAGTGTGGCTCATCATCAGGACAAGATGAGAAATCTGAACCAAAAAACCAGATTAAATAGACAGGAAAGCCCCAACTAGCCGTTAGTAATATAACAACTAGTTTGACTAAATTAATAAACCAAATTAAATTTATCAATAAAACTATATTTTATTATGTATGATTTCCAATAAAATTTTATTAAAAGTTTTTAATTTAAATTTAAATCAATATTAATGATTTCAATAAATATAATGTTAAAATAAGTTTTTTTATTTTTTATTTTAATAATTTGAAAAATATATAAAAATAAATAAATAAAATAAAATATAAATAAATAAAATAAAATAAAATATAAATATAAATATAAATATAAATAAATGAATAAATAAATAAATGAAAAATAAAATAAATATATATATATATATATATATATATATATAATAAAAATAAAAATAAAATAAAAACAAAAATTAAAAATCTAAAAGAAAATTTTTTTTATAAACCAAATTAAATAGAATAAGTAATAAACAAATAAAATAGTAAAAAGAAATATAATAAATAAAATATTAAATAATTTAATTTCATAGCTAAATAAATTAAAACAGTAATAAGAAAGCGACGAAAAAAAAAGAAGGGGGCAACTAAGAGTGAAGGGCGGGAATCCAACATCGACTGACACTCCATCCATCGTCCCTATTAAGGTTGACAGGCCTCTTTTTGATCTCCAAGGCTTCCCTTAATTTTTGGTGGTGGAAATGGTCAATCTTTGCAATAACCTCAGCATCCTCAATACAGATGTGATGATTCATTTTATCGGCATGCTCTGCTAAGGCAGAGGACCGAGATCTACAATGTCTGAGGTCAGCGATATGTTCCTAAATCCTTTGATTAATGGATCGACGAGTTTCACCAATGTATGGCATCCCACAAGAACATAGAATCAAGTAAACACCCTTACTATCTTTAGGGCAAACCGGGTCCTTAACCGACCTAAGCGAACTCCGGATGGTGCGAAGGGGCTTGAAGGTTGAGGAAACATTATGTTTTTTTAAGATCCTAGCGATCTTATCGGTAGTACCTTGGATGAACGGAAGGTGAACTCCAGAGGACCAATCACAATGCTCTGTCTTAACCTTAGGACCTTTTTCAGATTTTTGAAAAGCTCTAACACATTTAACCTTGCTATAACCATTTTTGCTGAATACATTAAAGAGATGAGACTTTTCACTTTCAAAGTGGTGTTCATCTGAGATTCTAAAGGCTCTGGTAACTAGAGTGTTGAGAATCCCAAGCTTCTGAGCCGGGAAATGATGAGAATTAGCATGCAAATACTGTTCAGTATGAGTCTTCTTTCTAAATACTTGATGAGAGAAGGAACCATCATCCTTCCTCAAAAGAAGGACATCGAGGAAGGGAAGACTACCATCAACTTCAAATTCCATGGTGAACTTAATGAAGTCAGATTGATCATTAATATGTTGGAAGAAAAGGTCCAGTTTTTCTTCTCCATGGGGCCACACCACACAGGTGTCATCAACAAACCTTTTCCAAAGCTTACGTTGAAAAAGGGATGAGGAAAGGGCCTTAGATTCAAAGTCTTCCATGAAAATATTAGCCACAACAGGGGAGAGAGGGGAACCCATGGCCACCCCACATGTCTGCTCGAAGAAAACACCTTCAAAACTAAAGAAGGTCGAAGTAGACAGATCTCAACAAGATGGGCAATATCAGGATCAGTGACCCAAGAAATGACATCGATGGCTTCCTTGATGGGAATGCAAGTGTATAATGAGACAACATCAAAACTTACAAACCTATCCTCAGGATCCAACCTAATGTCCTTCAATTCATTGATAAGGGAAGAAGAGTCTTCGACAAAGGAGCTGGTGTGACCCATAAGAGGTTTCAACCTACCGGCTAAAAATTTAGCAAGAAGATAGGTTGGACCACGTATGGTGTTGACAATGGGGCGCAGGGGGGCTCCTTCCTTATGAATCTTGGGAAGACCATAAATCCTCGGAGGACGGGGATTACTTTCAATAAGTTTCTTACTAAGGGAACCAACTGTGCTACTTGATTTTATTGCCAAAGCAACTGCTTTAGAAACTTTTTTAAGGGGATTTTTGTCCAACTTCTTGTAGCTTCCACTATTAAGCAGATGATCTAACATCTTATTATGATAATCCTCCTTTTTTAAAATAATATTAGCACCTCCATTATCTGCCTTAAGGACAACAATGTCCTGGTTATTATTTAAGGATTTTAGAGCCTCAAATTCAGGTTTACTAATGTTGCTCTTAGGAGGCTTCGCTTTTCTGAGGATCATGGCACAGTCTTGCCTAATGGTGTCTTTTGTAATATCAGGTAAGTATTTAATCCCATATTCTATATCACAAATGATATCATGAATAGGGATTTTCTTAGGAGCAAGAGCATAATTAAGGCCCTTCTCCAACAAACTAAAGACCGGTTTATCAAAAGAAAAACTAGATAAATTAATGACAGTAGTATTTAAAGGCGAAGAGAAATATTTGATACTACTACTATCTATATTAATGATGTCATTGTTGATATTATTAATATTTTTGTTTTTAAAATTATCAACATTACTATCACTTCTACATGTGATTTTCACTGAAAGAATTTCTTACACATTTTATGGATCACAGAAGCAAAATTCCCAATACAATTTGTGTTTGGAATAATTGAGAAAACATTTACATTTTCAATCAAATCATCAAAATATTAAATTGGTCGCACACGAAATCCTGATGTTACAAGCATACAAACACCATCAGCAATAATTGTTGTGCTTAGTCTAGTCCAAAAATCATATACCTTTAATTTCACTTCCATGCAACCCAACAAAAGTACTTTTCCTTGAGTTCTACGAAAAGGATGGAACCCTAGGATTTTATTATTAATATCCATATGGTATTGAGAAACCTCTATTTGAACCCACAATCATCTTCAAAATATTCCAAGCTATGTTCATTGCAAGCCTGACAAAATTCAATTTTTTCTATTTTTTCAAGTGACCAAATAGAGGTAGAACCACTATTTACAAGATAAACAAGTTGGTTCTTATACAATCCTAATGACAAGATCATAAGTCATCAATAGGAACAAATGAAAAAACCCAATGATTTCTTTTAAGATCCAAACAATAGATAGTGTAATCATATGTATGGTAATCATCAGAATCTCAGTCTAAATATAGCTAGAAAATGTTTCCTTCATCGAAGATATCGTCCTTTGGGGGTGTTACTGTGCTATAAGGAAGTTATGTCCTCTTCTAAACTATGTCAAAACTATTGTAAATAAATAAATAAATGTGATTCCATGTTTTTGTACATGTTTTTCACCATAACCAATTCATACTTTTGTGGAGTAAATTTCTCCAAAAAAGAGAAGAATACCCACTCCTCGAGAGAAAGAACTAAAATATTTCTAAATTTATTTGTAAAAGTTTTCACCACAAAATAATTCTTTGAATTGTAATAAATTCCAAGCGCACTAGATAGAATCATTGATACAACTGTACATTGAATTTTATATCCAGAATGAAGAAAAGGGAAAGGAATGGAAGATATGTGTCCTTTATCATTAAGATAGAATGAAAAGAAGCACCCATCATCGATATAGACTATAAAAGAAATAAATCCTTGGAGCATCGATTTCAACTGGCAAGGAAAATTGAGTTTTGCAATAAAACGCCCCATTGTTTACAAACCAAATTAAATCTCATCAACATCGTTTTTTATAGGCCATTTTTTCACATATGGTCAATAGGTCTTCAAACAAGATCATTCACATCCTTTTAACACTTTTTCATCCTCCCTACACAAATACCTAAGCATGATGCTCTCAAATTTCTGAGTTTATGCCTGAATTTTATTCATTTCACTGATTTTTAGGCTCAATGCACCCCGACCCTTCAAAGACCAACGTTCAGTAGTAGGTTGGATCTCTCTGGACCTGCGTTGATCACCAAGAAATTTTCCCTTGCTAGGGGTGTGTTGATTCTATAAATTCAGGAAAAATAAAAATAATCTTCAAGCTTCCTCTTCCAGAAGCTTCCAAGACTTGTTATAACTATTCACCTTGGATGAAAGTCTTAAATCCTATCCTATCATACCTTGGATATTTCACCCCTTGTCCCTTGATATCATCCTCCCATCCAAAGTGGATCTCAAGACTTGATTGGTAAATGGATAAGAACTCTGAACTTACCATCCTCTTTTATATATTTGCAGTCATCCACAAGCTAGGGGTTCACTTTTGGAGATAGATTCTACCCCTGTGCAATTGTTGTCAGAGTCATAATTCCATGCATTAGGGTGACATATAGGTACACTTTATGGAAAGGAAGGAAAATTCAACTTGGAGGATCTCTTCTACAATATCAACTCCTATATTTGGTTGTAACTCAATCCATTTCTATTAATTCAAAGAGTTAAATGTTTTCCTATATGTGATGTTATGATTTCATGTATTTCAGTGCCATCTTGATCCATTTAATAAGGTAACTATATGATGCTACATAGATGTCGTAGATTGTTTTCTTCTATTTTTTTATTATGTATGTTATAATTATAGCGATTGTAGCTAGGATTGGAGAATACCATCCAAGAGAGGAGTGAAGTATACACTGGATTTTGGGTAGGCTTCATCCCATTATCTATTTACTTTAATGGAAATTTTATCTTATTTTCCCATGTATTGTTCTAAACTAGGCCATCAAGTTATGGAAGATAATTTTATCTGTAGTCATAGATTGGAAAATCCACTGGGGAATGGTGTATTCCCTTCGTGGTTTCCTTGTCCTTAGTTATTTTTTTACCTCTTATTCATACCTTCATTATCTTTCTTAGTCAAGAACATACCTAGGATGACCCTTTCATTGAGCTTCAATTGTAATTTTTATGTTGTAACCTTGCATCGCCTGACCAACGCCCCCTATATTCTAGAGACAGAGCATTGCACCACTCTTGAGCCTTGTTTGTGTTTGTGTTACATAACACTAGTGCCCTTCCACCACATGGGTTGGCCCTTGTTCATGCACAAATTTTATTTTGTCTTTATTTTCTCTCTCTACAACCTTGTTCCATTTTCTCTTCCTTGTCTATTTGAGTGTCTTGTGGTCTCTTTGAAGCCTTGATTTGGTTTGATTTTGGTTTTCAGTGCCTTTGATAAGGTTTTTTTATATTTTCCTTTGTTATTATGATTAGGTCATTTTCAAAGTGATTTGTTTGATCATTGAGTGCTTGAAAGAATTGGTGTTTTAGTCGTTGTTCTGAATAGATTTATTTTACCAATGATTAGACAAATATCTTAGTTTTCATATCAAAATTAAGTGGAATCGAAAAGAAAAATATTATGAATCATGCATTACATCTATATTTTTGTGTGTGAAATTGGAATTCTCTAGTGTAAAATTGTGTGTTTTTTAATTTCATTTTTGAAAAACAAAATCCCCCTCAATCACCAAGGGGGTGGAATAAATTGTCTATGAGTGTTAATCAAATCTAAGCGACATAACCTTTTTGATAAGATTTTGTTTCATTCTTTATTTCTTCTTGTCAATTTTGGTTTGCATGCATATATTGATTGTTGAATTTGAAAAGTAACTTTTACATTAGAGTTAAAGTCTGTGTGGTTTCTTTTTTCCAACGATAAAGTTTCATTCGTATGTTTCTTTTCATTCGAAACATTAAAAGAAAAGAAAAGAACAACAATTATTTCCATTGCATATAAGGCTTTTATTTTTATTGGAATAGTGAAGTTGAGGAGATCTATTGTTGCATCACTTGTTTGTTGCATTGTTGATTGATTTCTTATTCCCCTACTTAGTTAGGCCTTTCATTGTTAAAAGGAAAATAAAAAGAGTTGTTTTTTCATATTAGTTTCATCATACATTTTTTCATGTGACATCAAGTTTTGAGCCTTGAAATTGAAATTTAATAAAAGATAAACTCTAATTTTTACCTCAATTAACATGAGGAGAATTTGTAACATTAACGCAAACATTTAGAGGTCTAGGATAGAGACGTGCTCCAACATCATTAAACATAGGAGCTATCATTTTTTGTCAGCATTACCATCTGGGGACAATATCATGTTCCACATACGTAAATGTATCAGACCGTTCTCCATGTACCTCCGAGGATAGTGGATGGTGCTCCACACATGATAAGTATATGGGAATGCTATCATCGAATGGTTACACATTAGAAAACACTACCTCGGACTTTGCTTCCATGTATTATCGAGTATATTTTCGAAGTCCCCTATAGTTTCCTATCCTCACTATAGGTAACTGAGTTGGTTGCATTGTACACTATGATACACTGAACACAACATTCAATGATATTTCCTTCCCCTACATAAATCCTTGATTCACTAAGGTGGTATATTGAAGTTCACAGTGACTTGGTAAACCTTTATGCCTAGTTTTGCCCCTTTTTTATTTATTTTTTGTTGTTAATTTAAAAAATCAATTAATTGACCGTGGAACAACACCTTCGCCATGGAATAATTCCTTAGTGGATCTTAGGTTCAGCTAATGGTGATATTTTCCTATTCTACCAATCAAGGAAACCCCTATGATGGGAATCCTGGTCCTTTTCCTCCTTTTGGAAATATTGGTACTCCTTATATGGAAATGTTGTCCCTTCCCAGATTTACCATTGGTTTTCCAGTTTGGTTTTTTTCAACCCCTATGGTTCCGAATATCTAAACTTCTCCTCAACCAAGCATTCCTCCACCTGAAAAAGTTGATCCTAAAGTTGACCCTTTTCCTTCTTCACATGTTGTTTCTTCTTCTTCTAGTAACTAGGAAGCTAAGAATAAGAAGAAGAGGATGATGCAGAATAAGCAAAAGAAGCATGGGGGAAACCAAGAAACCATTTCTACAAATGAAACTAGTATTGAAAAATATTCCAATCGGCCCCGTAGAGTAAAATTCCCTTGCAAATTATGTAAGGGTGACCACATTCTTAAATATTGTATTTATATTCCCAAGATATTATAAATGTAGTCTATAGGCTCACATCATCCTTTGTCATCAGCCTATAGAGAACGTGCTGGTAATAAAACATCACATAGTGATAGTAAGGTCCATGGGAAAAAGGGAAAAGTTAAGTTTCCCTGCATTTCATGTGAAGGGAATCATCATATTCACCTTTATCCTTATATTTATGAATCCTAAAAAGTGTTGCAAAACCTTACATATTCTCAACCTTATCTTCTGGTTGGTTATTGAAAGCTTTCTCCAAATCCTCCACTAGTTGGTGAAGTGATTGATCTGAATACAAATGCAATCAATCCCACTCTCTCTAAATGTGAATCCCATGAGCTTTTTCCCAACCAACCATTGGTTGAGGAAGTAGTTGACCTGATTCCATCTTCAGTTGATCATACCATTCCTATAGAGAGTGAACTTTATACTACTCAAGTTCTTCGCATTTCTTTGGGTTCCAATGAATTGGGGGGAAATACTCATGTTCCAATGGAACATGGGGTAAATTCTCCCACTCCCACAACATTAGGGGGGAATTCTCTGGTTCCCACAGCACCCCCACTGTTGTGGTGGATTTGACACATGGGTGTACGAAATCACACGCATTTAGAGAATGTGGTATTTTCTCTAAACCATAAGTAACAGGAAGTGTCTGGGGGGAGCTCAGAAGTATACGACTTAAAATGAAGTAATACACTTAAATATGCTATGTTAAAAAAGTAAAACTAAAACATAAAAAGAATCTAAATAGAGAGTTCAAACCAATAACAAGGTAAACAACGGCTCGATGGACTTCTTCTCATTGAATGCTTGGAATGAATACAAATCTTACCCACTTGTCGAAGGGCCTAGGCAGAGGCTCTAGGACCTGATGCAAGGATTTTTTTCCTTCAAGTTATGCCTTCTGACACAGTTCAACTCTCTCTCTTTGCTGCAAATGGACTAAATTGTTGGGTGGCTAAAAATTGAGTCCTCTTCTTCAGCTCTTGCTCCTTGGTTCACACAAAAAGTTGGTGTTGCTTGGGCAACTTTGGCCAACATAACCTTGTGCTCACACATTGTTCATCTCTTTGAGGGTTTATATAGGTGAGCTTTCAAACCTCCTTCCCTCCCTTGGTACATGGTGGATAGTGACCCAAGGGAGGGACAATATTCCATTGTGGGCTGAAATATGATTTTGTGTGCTCACACAAGGCCTAAGGAGGCACTGGTGTTGTCCTTAGGCGGCTTTCACATAAGGAGAAACTGTCATTTTCTTGCTTAGGGTCTCAGAAAGGGACTTTTTTCCATTTCCAGGAATGTGCGCTTATCAGGCTCCAATGCGAGCAGAAGGCGCTCTTCTCGAAGGAAAAAGTGCGCATTCGGGAATTTATGACTAGTTCAATCTTGAATTGCTCAAAACCTTAGCGATTCTTAATATTTTTGACTCCGTAATGTATCCCTGTCCTGTAAATCCTTGGGCTCAACATTACTTGATGTCGTTTTCTGCTGTACGATTTTCCAGTGTTAACACCTGCCTAGTAGTATGGTCACTTCCTTTGATTGGATTCGATTGGAAGGATATCGTCTTCCTCCTTATGTGCCCTTTGAGGTCATAGTATAGGCTTAAAATATTGTTGTACCTAACACAGTCATATATGAAGGTGAATTTATTAGTATTTTTTCCTCAACTTCTTTGCAAGATTTCGTCTCTCTGAAACTTGTTCCATTACCCATAATATGTTTTCTTTTAATAGAGGAACCAATCAACCATTAGGGATCCTTCTTCATTTGCCTATTAATTTGGGAGGAAAGATTTCCTATATCATTTTGATGGTACTCCAAGGCCCTTTGGATTATAATTTACTCATTGGGAGTGACTATGTTTATTTCATGGGAGCTCTTGTGTCTTCACTCTTTCGTGTGATTTTTTTTCCACATGAAGGAAGAATTGTGACCATTGACCAACTTTAGTTAGTTGTTCCTAATATAACTACCAATAAACTAGATTCCCTAAATGGTCATTATATGAAAGTGGTGTCTCGCCCACCATAGATTAATTATCTGGAAACATGTTCCATGCCCACATCTACTAATGATCCAGTAGGTGATACGGTAAATCATTTACTAGGGACATTAGAGAACAATATTTATTTTGGATCCCTTGATATTAATACCTTTAAAAGTGTTTTTCTCCCATCTAATGACAACCTCTTGGAAGCCATGGCCTTCTGTAGGTCATGATCAAGGTATCTGGAGAAAATTTCTTTTTATTGTGTCAAGCTCCTTTAAAAATTAAACAAAATTTTTGGAGAAAAGTTCCTTTTCTTGTGTGAAGCTCCATAAAAAATGAAACAATTTTGCAAAGAAGGGTTCCTTTTATTCTTTCAAGCTCATTGAAAAATGAAACAAAGTCCTGAGAAAAAATCATTTTCTTATGTCAAGCTCGTTAAAAAATGAAATAAGGTCCTTGAGCATGTGATCCCCAAAAATCTCCCAGTCTAAAGAAGAAATCGAATGAGGTATCCTCAGAACTCTTTTGGCTTGGTATATCACTCTACAAAGTTGGAGAGGGCTCTCTCCTTGAAATCACAGTAAAATATTGACTATGAGGGAAAGGATTTTAGGCTAGATCTATTAGGCTCAAAGGTTTTTATTTAGGGTTTCTAGGTCAAAACAACAAGAGAGAAAGTACCATTGGGAAATTGAGTCAAGGCTAGTTTCTTTCTATAGATTTGAGGCAAAGTAAGAGCTATGTTCAACCATATAATTTATATGAAATGAGAGATGTAAAGGAGAAGAAATCCCACTACACTACATGCATCTATCAATGGATGAATCTCCAGTGCATCTTTAGAATAAATAACACAAAGATAAGTTGCAAAACAGAGCATCAAACATGGATGAATTATGTAAAGATAACCATTAACACATAACAAGCATCATTAGTGTGAAAGGAGAATCTAACATGGATGAATTCCTATCACTTACTCTTGGAAAATACTATCAGAAACACATAATCATGGAAATGATATACAGGAACACATACTAAACGTAAACACCATGATGAATCTCAAAACATAGAAGAAAGAAACTTATGCATTTATTACATAATAATTTTTAGGAAAGTACCCACAGTCCAATAGTCTCTCCCTCTAATTTTCAGCCTCTATTAAATTGAATTTATAAGATATATATATAGGAATAGAGCCCTCCTTAAGATTCATAGGTCGAAATTATCCAATTTCCCCAACAGAGAAGTTTGTTACATCAAAATCTAGAACTGTATCGCAAAAAAAATACCAACATACTGCAGAAATAGCACTGCAATTATGAATTCAAACCTTCCAACTCATGATAGCTTTATAAAATCTGGAAGAGGTTTTTGTAGATAATTTTGTTATGAGAAAAAACCTCTCATTTCCTTGAAATTTGTTTCCATTTACCCGAGATTTGCATTCAAAAAATATGTCAAACAGGAAAAGTCTAAGATTCGAAAAATAGGGCTCAAATATGCTCTCGATTCTCCCAATATGTAACAGCTATGCCAAAACTGGAAGATTTTTATTTTTTTTTAACCCGTTCTGAGGAAAACCCTCTTTCAGTTTCCTGAGATTTGTTTCCATGTTCCCGAAAGTTGCATTCCAAAAACATGTGTCAAACAAGAAGATTCTGAGATCTGAAAAATATGGCTCAAATATGATCTTGACTCACCCAATATGTAGAATATATACCAAAACTGAAAATGGTTATTTTTTTAATCCCGTGATGAGAAAACATATCTTTCAGTTTCCAAAAATTTTCCACCATTTGCTCAGGAACAGACTCAGAAGTCAATTGGTCACATAGAGAAAATTGGAAAATTACTTATAAAAATGTTTGAAAGTGGGTTTATCCCACATGCACTATGGGAGGTGAAAAATTGAGGTTTATACACAATTTTACACACCATCCTATTTGATGTGTAGTTCACCCCTTTTGGCTCTTTCATGGGCTCTTCCCCTTCGAAACTTAGACCTTGACTTGGAGAAATAAACCATAACCCAATCATCCATTCGATGAAGCCAAAATTTTGAAGGCTCCTTTCAGCCATGTCTCTTTCTCTTTTATTAGTGCTATTAAGTCCAAATATGCGACAAATATCTCATATTATTGCTCATTTGGTCAGCCAATTTCACCACAACCTGAAGCACTTGAGTCCACTGTAATAATATCCAAGAAGGAAATGTACCCAAAGTAGACCAATGATACTAAAGTATCCTAGCACTTTCATAACATTGCTTTCCTCCATTGTCGAGACAATTTTTAGGTGAAATTAGCATGTAAAGGATAAAAAGATGATATAGAACTTAACAAAAATGTTGATTATAAGGATAAGGAGTTTGATGACATGGTCAGTCAATACAAATGCGAGAACGAAAAAAAACAATGTGAGGCTAGTGATAACAACGAAGCTGAGGTGGAAATATAGAAAAATAAGGTGGGGTGTGTTAGGGTCCTGTAATTTACAAAATATCAAGGTAACTGATTATTTCTGTTCAGTTCATTTATATTGAAAATAATATTCCATGGTTGTCATCTATTTCCAAGAAAGGATTTGCTGGTTAAAAGAGGCAAAGAATGGCTTCTCCTAGGTTGGAAATCTCAGCACAAGTTAAAGGCACATAAAGAATTGTTTGGAAAAAATCCTTTAGAACCTATCCTAAGTTCTAAAAATCACCAAAAAGGAGGTTTTGGGACTTTATATCACTAACTCTATCATATCATATGACTAATGCCATCATCATTATAAAACTATGCTATGAATTTTGGGCAGTTAAATATTACCATATAGGGTTTAATTTACCATATTCCTTTTACCCTAAGTTTGATTTTAATGAAAATCCACCCCTACCCCACCATCCTATCGCTTTATCCTCCACTTTCCAACAAACCCGTCACATTATACATCCCATACACATTAACTATCCCCGACCCCACCATTACATCCCATGTCATATCCACCTTTAAACTCCCCACACCTTTCCACCATCTCCGCTCCCCATCTCCACATCCAATTGTCTCCAGCACATTTCATGCCTTCCTTAGCCTTGGGCGGGGGGTGGGTCTGAAATGGCTGGTATCCCTTACCTCCTTTACTACTACGTGGCACGCCTCCAATGCTGCCTACCACTCCACTACCCCAACGAAAACTGCTCTTCTATGTAAACAAAACCATCCCGCCGTCGCTGCTCCACATCCATCCACCCATCTACTGATCCATGTCAACCTGCAGACTCCTGCCACTACTGCTCCATGTCAACCTACTGACCCCTCTCCCCTCTGCTCCACTTCTAACTACCTAGCCAACCAGATTCTACGATGACATTGCATTATGATGACCGATAACTCAAACCGGGTTTTGCGTCTCTTATAAATGGAAAGTTGGTTTTCCGTTTCAAAATTCACTGCAACAGTAACCAATGTAGTAAAGAGAGAGGTAGTTAGAAACAAAATGGCCATCATGACATCTAGCACAACAATCAAATCAGATCATCCAACAACCATTCTTCACCAAAGTAGATCCATATGTTAGTGTTATTTTATCTTTGCCTCTTCAGCATCAAAATAGCCAGATTCTGATTACTCTACAATCAGTAGAGGAATGCTAAAGTAAATACAACCACTGTTTTGGCCACATTTATCTTGTCACTACCATTGCATGGTTCCACTTGTCCAATTTTTCTTGAATGTAATTAATGACAATCACTGAAGTAGATAGGGTAACTGTCTTAAGTTTTAGTTAAATATTGCATGCATTAGAAGTATCAAGGGGAGGCTTGTAGGGAGAAAAGATATTGTAAATGCTCATTTGGTTGTAAGAACTTTTCTTTTGGATGAATGAAAGACCTTGATTTTTTCATATTCTTGTGTTTTGTTTTAATGGTGATGTACTTCTTCATGTTATCTTATTTCCTTTATTCTTCCATTGCTCTCTTCTTTTTACTTTGGATAAGAAAATTATGTTCACGATTTGTCATCAGGCACCTTGCACAGTCTTGAAACAGTAATCTTTGTTTTCCTTTGAAAATTGAATGTAGAATTTAGATAAGGTCTTCTCTGTATCTCCCCTCCTTTTCCACTTCACAAATTGTAGAGATCCATTGACATGACTAGCTTTCCTGGTTACACATGATCTCAGTTATTAATCTATTTAAATATGTTTACACCTATTTGACTCCATAGCCAAATGGCCCTCTTCTGATGTATCAACCACAAAATTTCAAACAAACCCCTTTGCTCTAATAACTATCCTAAAATTCCCAATCAAACAAACCTATATCTAACAAAGAGATTTGTCTCTAGGTCTAGGAGGGCTAGATCCTAGGCCCGAAGCGGTTTTGATGTCGACCCTCTGGGATTCTCTCTTCAGCCTTCGGAATTACGGGGCGCTAACAGGGTGGTTGGATGAAAATAGATGTGCTAATAGAGCACAATTCATTTTCTTGTGTCAAGATCATTAAAAAATGAAACAAGTTCTTACGAGGATAGTTATTTTACTATGTCAACCTCATTATTTACAATGAAATAGGTTCCTACGAGCATAGTTTCCCCTACGTTTCAAGCTCACATAAACATGAAACAATATTGACCATACTTGTTTTCTTGTGTCAAGCTCATTAAAAAATGAAACAGATCCCCTTTCAATTTGATTATTCGATTCGATTTCAGAAAATCCTAGTCGAGTCTTTCAGTTGATCTCATAAATGAACCTTCATTCCATCCACCTTCTAGTAACCAGTAGTCTACTTAGGTGAATGAAATGAAGCTTGGGAGGAATGTACCTCAAATTGAGTCATTATGTTGGGGGTGTTATCCTCCACAGTGTCCCAAGACTGAGAAAGGAGATCGGAGGAGGTAACCTCAAAACACTTTCGACTTCGTAGCTAGCCTTACCAAATTATAGAGGGCTCCCTATGTAATCTCAAAGCCAAAAAATTGACGGGAGAGAAATATTGATATTAGGCTAGGTATGAAACTCGGTGAGGGTTTGATTTTTAGGGTTTGATTTATCAGACTCAAATTCTAGGGAGCTAGGTCAAGGGATGTTATGACCCAAATCCTCTTTTCAAATTCAAAAATTTGTTTCCCATGTCTCAAAAATCGTGTCCTAAATTGATGACAAAAACAGGGAATTATTTTGATATTTAAATCTAGAAAAAATAGCTCCAAATATTCATTCTAATGATTCCAAATTGTAGCACCTATATAAACACTGAGAGATTTTATTTTGAATGAACCTGTTACAAACATAAACCTCTTTGGATTCGCCAAAAATTGTTTCCATTTTGTTGGAAACCGTGTCTAAATTTGATGACAAAAATAGTAAATTATTTAATATTTAAATCTGGAAAAATGGGCTGCAAATATTCATTCGAATCTTCAAAACCGTGACACCTGTGAAATAAATGAGAGAGGTTATTTTTTACAAGACTGTTCCAAAAAAAACCTCTTTTTTTTATGAAATTTGTTTCCATATGTTTGTAATATGCATCCAAATTGGATGACTAAAACAGAATGAGAATCTCATCAAAAAAAGAGCATATAACTTATGAAGTATGTTTAAAACCTTATGAGATAATCACTGAAAGCAAGCTAAGGGATTAAGGAGAACAAAACATTCAATATAATGAAATAACAAAGGAAAAACATTGCTGCCAAAACATACCACATGAATCCCAGAATAATAGTTGCAACTGTCTTGTATATCTGCAAAAATATAATGTACAAGCTCCAAGCCTTTGATTAACTGATTTCCAACCTTGAGTTTGTGTTGTGTAACCAGCTCCAAAAATAGAAGAAAAGAGATATCAACGCCTTAGAAATAAGCCACTTCGAGTGGGCAACCTCCAATACATTACATAAATGAACAATTCTTGGATGATACAATTTACAAAACCTCCTTTCTATATATAGGAGTCCATGGGGCCATAATGTAATCCTAGCAGGCCACAATGTAATCCTAGCCGACCTAACAATAATAATTTAAGGGCACAATAATAACAAAATGGGGGTTACAGGGGTACAATAATAACAATAAGGGAGTCACACTAACAATAATAAGGGACTATAATAGTAATATAGGGACCTAACATGACCCTCTCCTTCAAAAAAGTGTTGTCCTCAACGCTTGAGTAGCTCTGAGTGCTTCTGTATAAAATTCTCATCCTCCCATGTAGAATCTTCAGTGGGTAAGTTCTTCCACTTGATGAGATACTCTGAAATTGATCGATTCCGTAGCTGTCGAGTTCTTGTTTCCATGACCGCTTCAGGTTCCAATATGATTTTCCTTCCTCATCAAGTTCTGGCAATATTGTTTGAACTGGAAGATTTTCACCTATAACCTTCTTTAAGCATGAAACATGGAAAACTGGATGTACTCGCGAAGAAGTAGGAAGCTCCAATTTGCATGCCATAGTACCAATCTTTTGCAACACCTTGTAAGGACCATAGTACTTTGGCGATAATTTATTATCCTTCTTTGCTTGCTTGAGGGACATTTGTTTGTATGGTTGTAGCCGTAAAAATACCCAATCTCCTACATCAAAACTTCTCTCGCTACGATGCTGATCTGCCTGTTGTTTCATTCGATTTTGTGCCAAATTCGGGTTATCCTTTAAGAGTTGGAGAACTTCTTGCTGATGCTCGATGTGATCTTCCACTGCTTGAACCTTCAAATTTTCCCTTAAAGATGATGTGATGGATGGTGGATGATATCCATAAAGTGCCATGAATGGGGTCATTTTTGCTGCAGTACGGAAGGAAGTGTTATACCACCATTCAGCGAGAGCTAACCACTTGACCCATTGTGTTTTTTTATCGGATACAAAACAACAAGTATATCCTTCCAAACATTTATTTACTATCTCAGTTTGACCATCATATTGAGGATGATAAGATGAGCTATGAGCTAATTGAGTACCCAAACAAGAAAATAACTCCGTCCAAAAGTTTCCCGTAAAAATGGGATCTCTGTCGCTCACAATAACCCTTGGGCTTTCATGTAGCTTTTGAATTCTGTCCACAAATGTAGTAGCAACTGTACTTGCTTTAAATGGATGAGATAATGCACAAAAGTGTGCATACTTGGTAAGTCTATCAACTACCACCATGATGACATTCTTGCCTTCGGACTTCGGTAAACCTGTGATAAAATCCATAGAAATCTCCTCCCAACGTTGACTTGGAATGGATAAAGGTTGTAGAAGTCCGGGGGTCTTAATTGTCTCCACTTTATTCTGCTGGCAAACCAAACATTCCGCCACAAACTTTTGAATATCAGATTTAAGGCCATCCCAAAAAAAATCTTTCTTCACCCTGTGGTAAGTTTTTAAAAATCCTGAGTGTCCTCCTAAAGGAGAAGTGTGCAATTCCAGAAGAATATTTTGTTTTAGTTGGGAATTCTTACAAAGATATAGGCGATCTTTGTACCATAAGGAATCATTTTTCCAACTAAATGTATCAGGTGTACTAGGATCTTGCTGCAAATTTTGAATGAGTGTCCATACATCTTTGTCCTTCTTCCATTCATCTCTTGCTTCGGTTATCCAATCTGGTTGGATAATAGAAATGGCACAAAGCAATGCTTCCACCTCCTCATTCTTTCTTGAGAGTGCATCTGCAACAACATTCAGCTTTCCTTTTTTGTAGATTATTTCAAAGTCGTAACCCAACATCTTTGTGACCCATTTTTGCTGTTCTTCTGACGATAGTCTTTGTTCCAAAAAGTGTTTAAGACTATCATGATCAGTTTTACCTTGAAGTGTCTTCCCATTAGGTAAGTTCGCCATTTCTTTAGTGCATGTAGTATTGCTAACATTTCCTTCTCATAAATAGGTTTCTGTAAATACTTTCCATTGATTGGACGACTTTCAAAAGCAATGGGTCTTCCTTCCTGCATTAAAACTGCACCAATTCCATTTCCTGAGGCATCACATTCCACAATAAAGGTTATTGTGAAGTCTGGCGTAGCTAAGACCGGTGCTAGGCACATTGCCTCTTTAAGATGTTCAAAGGCCTTAGTTGCTTCAGGAGTCCATGAAAATGCATCTTTCTTCAATAATGTTGTTAGAGATGTTGTTATTCTCCCATAATTCTTAACAAACTTGTGATAATACCTTGTTAACCCGAGAAATCCTCGCAATTTCTTTATGGTTGTGGGGACTTTCCATTCCTTAATGGATTTAATTTTGTTAGGGTCTACCTTAACACCCTCGTGAGATACAATATGACCCAGATATTCCACCTCTTGTACTCCAAAGAAACATTTGGATGTTTTTGCATATAGTTGTTTCTCTTGCAATAGTTTGAGCACCCTGTCAACATGTTCAACATGATCTTTCCAAGACCTACTGTAGATTAGTATATCATCAAAAAATACTAGCACAAATTTTCTAAGGAAGGGTTTGAAAATGGAATTCATCAACCCTTGAAATGTAGAAGGTGCATTGGTAAGGCCAAAGGCATGACCAAAAATTCATAGTGACCCTCATGAGTTCGAAACACTGTTTTTGGAATATCTTCAGTCTTCATTCTAATTTGATGATATCCTGAACGAAGATCCAACTTGGTAAAATAAATTGCTCCATGTAATTCATCCAATAATTCATCAATAACAAGAATGGGAAATTTATCTTTAATGGTGAGCTTATTGAGCTCCCTATAATCCAGACACATTCGCCATGAACCATCCTTCTTTTGTACCAATACT
Organism: Pinus albicaulis; assembly: GCA_034641835.2. Lineage (NCBI taxonomy): Eukaryota > Viridiplantae > Streptophyta > Pinopsida > Pinales > Pinaceae > Pinus > Pinus albicaulis. The sequence goes on from JAXQQM020084625.1 coordinate 117,882, forward strand.
ACAGGAGCAGAGAAAGAACTTTGACTAGGTTGAATTATACCTACCTCTAACATTTTTGCAATCATACATTCAATTTCACTCTTTTGGACGTAAGGATATCTATAAGGCCTGATGTTTGGAGGAACACTTCCTGGAATCGAATGAATAGCATGATCATGATAACGAATAGGTGGGAGTCCTTTGGGAGTTTCAAACACCTTGGAATGATTGTCCAAGACTTGTTGGAGATCTACAAAAATAGATGATTTTGATGTTGGAACTTCTAGTGAGCATAAGTGTGCAATTATGCCTCGTTTTTCTTTCTTTAGAAGCTTTGTCATGACATTAGAGCTTATTATATTTCCCGGCTTCCCTGCAATACCCCGTAATTCGACTTCATTTCCTTCTGAAAAAAATTTCAAGAAAAGTTCTTGAAAATTAAAAGCTACCATCCCCAAAGATTGTAACCATTGTACTCCTAGTACAACATCAGCACCTCCCATAGGAATGGAAAGAATTGGACTAGTAAATACATATTCCCCCATGGTTAGCTTGATATTATGGCTTTTCCAAAGAAATTTATAGTTCCTCCATTTGCAACCATCACTTGACATTCTGGTGCTGGGTATAGGAAACAATTTAATTCCTTGGCTACCTTACAATGAATAAAATTATGGGTGCTACCTGAATCAATCAACACTATTACCTTTTTCTTCTTGATGTGTCCTTCTATCTTGAGAGTTTGAGGAGTGGTAATTCCTGCCAGTGCATTACACGATATGGTTGGATTCATTTCTTCCTCTTCTAGGGCTGGTTCCTGGTTTATATCCTCTTCTTGTTCATTTATTCTTCCTCTTCACAATCTATGTAAAATAATTTCTTCTCAGCACACTTATGACCTTTAGTGTATTTGCTATCACAACTATAGCAAAGCCCTTTTTCTATTTTTTCTTCCAATTGTTGTGGTGTCAACCTTGTAGGTTGTGGAAATCTAGGTGTAGCAACACTTCCTTCTTTATAGAATTGAGTGGTAGGCTTCCTTGTCACCATTATTTTACATTCAACTTTTCTTGCCAACCTGAATGCCTTCTCCAATGAATCTGGTTCCAAAATGCGAACTTCATGTTGGATATTATCCTTTAAAGTGCCTATGAAGAGATCGATCTTGTGTTCCTCTGGAATATCAGTTACCCTTATATTCAATTTTTGGAAGTCCTCAATGTGCTGCCCCACTAAACCCTTTTGTTTGAGATTTATCAATTGGCTAAAGAAGGTGTTTCTCTTTGTATCCTCATAATGTGCTATCATTTCCTTTGTAAAAAATGACCAAGTGACAATTTTTTTACGGGAGAAAAGCCATCGATACCATACAAATGTATTTTGTTCTAAATATAAAGTTGCAATGCGTACCTTTTGTGTGTTTTGCACGTTATGGAGATCAAAATATTGCTCCATATGTAGTATCCATGTTACAGGATCCTTTCCATCAAACTTACTCATATCCATTTTTGGAATATGGTGGTTCTTCCCGCCAACATTAGAGTTTATGAAATCACGATTGACATTTATTTTGTTCTCATCATGAGGTTCTTCTACTATCTTTTCACCCTTAGGAAACATTTCTTGTATCAACTTTGTCAAACCTTCGATGTCTGCTTTCAGATCATTCTTCATGTTTTCCACGTTGTCTTTCATGTCATCCATCTTAGCTTCCATGCCATCCATATTAGATTCCACGCCTTTCTTCAAAACTTCCATTTCATTTTTTGTTGCTCTTTGTGAGAGTGAAATTTGTTGCACTTGCTCTTGTAATTTTGATAGATCATGTTGCAATTCTTCATCTTCATGAGTCATAGTAGAGCCTTCTGAAGGCTTAATGGGTGTTGAATTATTTTTACGGGGCATATTTTAGAACCCAATACTGATATCTATTCTACACTATGCCCTTGGAATCAATTCAAATTGATTCTTCAAACAAGACTTATGCAATTCGCAAAAAAAATACACACCTTTTCTTTCGTTTGAGGAGCTCGATATTGAAATTCGATTATCTATGTAATTGAAGCACTTCAATATTTTAATTTTGGTACTGATGTATCCCTCTGAATTATCTTTCGAATGCCACAGGTCTGACTTGATTTGGATTCTCCAAGACAAAGTTGTTTCCAATCTCCCACAATGACCTAATTATGGACTGGTTCAGTACAACGAACTTGTATGACTTTCCACGTGTCACTGTTTCATCCTTCAGCTCTGAAATTGATATCCAAGAAACTAAAGTCCGTGTACTAGTGACCACTGTTTACGACACTCCAATCCGATGCTCAGAGAGAGAGTTATGAAGTTTTTCCCACGATCACCTCTTTGAGATGAAATTCAGGAGCATGAAAAAGCACTACCTTCCACAGATCATATCTCCAAAAATATTGTGAACCAAGATCTGAAATTATTTGACGATGTTCCTCAGGCTTTGAGCTTCGTACCCTATTAATTTCATCTTCTTAGACTTCGTAAATAAAAATTTATAACGCAAATGCCACGATGACCTGTTTAGGAGCCTGAAAAAAGACCTAACTTCCACAGACCATATCTCTGAAAATATTGCGAACCAAGCTCTGAAATTTTTAGAAAATATTCCTCGAGATTTCAGCTTCGCACTCTAAAAATTTCAGCTTCTTAAACTTCGTAGAAAGAAATTTATAGCGAAAATTCCACGATGACCTATTTGGAGCAGGGAAACCCTAGAATCCAAAGCTCTGATACCAAATGTTGTGTAACCAGCTCCAAAAATAGAAAAAAAGAGATATCAACGCCTTAGAAATAAGCCAATTCGAGGGGGGAACCTCCAATACATTACATAAATGAACAATTCTTGGATGATACAATTTACAAAACCTCCTTTCTATATATAGGAGTCCATGTGGCCATAATGTAATCCTAGTGAGCCACAATGTAATCCTAGCCGACCTAACAATAATAATTTAAGGGCACAATAATAAAAAAATGGGGGTTACAAGGGTACAATAATAACAATAAGGGGGTTACACTAATAACAATAAGGGACTATACTAGTAATATAGGGACCTAACAGTTTGACTCAATTAGGGCTACATATAGACCTAAAACCACATTCCCCTCTCTAAGGGGTCAAATCCATCAATATAGGAAAAAATTACATCATTTTCTCTAACCAGACCTAAAACTAGGGAGGTTAGGAACAAACTCCCTATTTAGCTTTGACTTACTTTACTAACATTTATGACCATCATAATCACATCAAATTGACATTTACCAGTTCTATTACAAATAGTTACATCATGTGAAAACCCAAAATGGCTAATTACATCATGAAAAGTAAACTTTGACTGATAAAAATGAAAAAATTACACTTCTCACGGAAACGCAGTGAAACTTATGAGAAGCAAAACGTGTCTGACAGAAGTGCAATGAGCTGCTTGGAAAAAAAAAATTGAGGGCGTTTCCTTGATCCATTTTTTGAACTCAAAGTTTATGAGGATATCCTAGTATGTCTACTATTCTCCTAAATATTCAATCCTGCAAAACTCATACTCCATGGCACCCAAAAATCAATTTTCCCACAACTAATCCTAGAAGTGCAGCGAGGGGTCTAAAACAGTGGCAGAAACATATTTCTGAGGTGGTTTTTGACTTTTCCTTCCAACCTGTGTAGTGACATGGAAACCTAGGTACATATATGACATGTAATGATTAATATATATCCAACCATGCAATAAATTCATCATTTGGAGGTCATGGGAAGAAGCACGGTGAGAGCTTGTTGCACTTATGTGCATCACAAAATTGCCAAATTACCCAAAATTTCAAAATTTGACCAAAAATATTCAAAATTTTCTAAAACTTGTTTCTTTTAATCCTTGGGTCATGAGTTAGACAATAAAGGATGCATCAGCAAGTAATTCTAGGTTGTCTCTCTTCTTTAGCTTCATTAACTTTTTCCTTAGCCTCTTTCTCATGTTTTTTACCCTAATTTGAGAAACCTTGTTTCTTATGTAGTAGTGCCTTTACATGTTCCTTTGAAGCTTGGTGTTTTTGCTAGCTTTCCTGAGGCTGTTCTCTAAGTGAATTAATATTACCAAGCCAAAATTCCTTGTCTTTTTCAATCTTAGCTGCAATTATCTCATCAAAGTCACATTGACCTAAGGGAGAATATGGATCACTTTCCTACTTTTTATGCCTCAATAATCCTCTTTTCCTTGGTCTCCCTGGCTTCATCTTCACATCACTATCCTCAAGTTGATTAACATCAATCATTGCCTTGCCTTTATCATCCTCTACCACCAAATAATCATTATTCTTGCTTGACAAAATTTGGTGTACCTTAAGCTTCATGTTCTCTTGCCGTAGAAATTCTATCATGAAGTTTTCCTTTGAAAGGTTGTCATTGAGATCTCTTATTTATGTTTCTTTATCATTTGTTACCTCCTCATGTGACTTGTGTGCCCTATGCTATGCCATTTCATCCTCAAAATGTTCCTACTCATCATCACGCAAGGGTGTATCATGCAGGTGTTATGAAGGAGAAAACACTAGTATTTTCCCTCTGTTGTAGGTTTTGGTCACCTCTTCTGATAGCGGGAAAACCCCGCTAAACCCACATCTTCACACCCAGATGCATAAAATGCATTCTCATTTTTAAAAACCATTCACTAGGGTTATAAAACCTTTACATAAGTGGAAGTTTTCTCTCAATTATAAACTTATGGTTATGAAACCATACACAACCCAGATTTCAATTAAACCATGCGGAAGCTTTTACTTCAATTAATGATATGAAACCATAAATCCAACTATCAACTTTCCATGCAACCAAACCCAAACTTCAATAAGCATTAGAAACCCTTATAAAAGTCTTATGAAAGACTTTAACCAACCACTAGTTTCATTGCTTAAATTCCAGGCTTTTATGATTAAAACCTCAATGCTTATCATGGCATGAGAATGTTTCAATGTTGTGAATTACACTTCAAATAACCCATATATCCACCATGCTATTTATGGATTCACAATTTATGAATATCCACCATCTTTTAAAAGCTCAACTTGGCAAATTAACTAATGCATATCGATCTTATGCATTATAATATCAATGAAGTTTATATGAAACCTTCACGGCGTTAAATTTAAATGCCACCATTCATAAAGTCAGATTTTGATAAAAACCAATGCCAACATTTAACTATGTTTGGGCCCCAGCAACATAACTTACCTTTCTTCCTCCATCAAATCGACGGCATTCGCGCCATCATACTCCTTTCCAATGATCGAATGATCATCACGTCAAAAATATGCACAAGACTTAAACTTCAAAACCTACGCGAAAAAAATGGTTTTTAGAATACCATCTTTGCCACGTGTCTGTCAAAGACCATAATCATGTTCTAAAAGCTAAATCTGCTTACCAATTGGAAGACCACGTGATACTGCTTGTTTTAGCTCAGCAAAACCACTTTCAGGTTCACATGCACAGTTCCGACTTCAGTTATGGTTCCGCTTGTGCCATCGATCCTAGCATTGTTTACTGGTTCATCGCAGCAACTCATGCCTTATCAATAGATTTCAAACATTAACTCTGCGCCATCGATCAATGTTTGTCCAATTCTGCAATTGAAGAATCTTCAATGCTACAGTTTCTAGACAGACCATAATTTATGTAGCCATGGCAAAAGTGCTCATTTTGTTTTCAATTCAGATTTCAAAAGATATGTAACAAGATTTGTTTTGGATTCTTTAATACACAGTTTCTGTAGTTAAATGACCCCTACGATGCATTTCGGCAATTAATTGTTGTGGATTTTAATTCCATTTAACAAAGCCTCAACGGATTTCAAACTCCAGAAATTCACGGCCCCATAATTAAATAACAAGACTTGAAATTTCTATTAACATGCCTTACACAATACTCATTTCAGTCAAGCAATTCTATTCCTCAATTTAAAAGTCTATGGCGAATTCTTTCAATGTCATCGATCTACTCAGGGATTGATGCAACAGTGTTCAATCACACGGAATTCGAATAAGTGAATATTCACTCTCAGCTCATACAATCAACCCATATGGTTCTGAAAACACACTTTCATATTAACAAATGAGCTTACTTACATAATTTCTCCGTTCCTGGCCTGATTTTCAATCGTTGTCCCTTTTTACAATTGCCCGAAGGATTTCAAAAACCCTGTTCTAATATAATTGCTCACACTCCTAATCTATATCCTATGCCTTTGAGGCTTACATGTTTTATACCAAATCCTTGGAACTATTTTAGGTTTTCAGTTCCAGTATTTCCTCAATAATATCCCAAATATTCTCTAATTCCTGAAATCACTTTTAAATCCCTAAGGATCCTCTTTCACTCCAAAAATAATGAAACTAATTTTAATTTAGGATTTTGAACAAATTCTTAAATCTCAAAAATCCCTATACACTCTCAACTAGTTCATTCCTCTCATGTTCTCAAACATTTGAGAATTATTTACAATATTTAATTAAAAATACTTAAAACCCACTCAAATCATTCATAAAAATCTAGCTCCTCTAAAGACTTAAAAACCCCTAAGTTTTAATAAAATACAAATTATTTTCTCTTTGCCTAATGCCCCTGCATCATCTTCCCTAGTTGCATTTGCAACCTCTGTTTTTTTTCCTTGAAGAGCCAACCTCTTCTGGATTTGGTGATGCCAATGGTGTACTATGACTACTCAGTTGACTAATAACAAACAAAAGAGAATTTGATTGTATGAATGTCTCCCAAGGTAGGTTGATTCCTGAAAGATGATGGAGAACAATGAATTTCCATGGTGAAATAGGTTGGATTGGTGATCTTTCCCTTTACTTTTAACCTTCTCTGTCATCTTGACAAGACTTCTGCATAAGTAGTGAGGTAGATCGAGAGGTTTTATTGCTATGAAATGCATCAGTAATATTATGTGATACTGATATAGTCTTTAAAACCTCCCTTCATAGGTAAAGTACTTCATGATCATCTTCATTAGAGGAGCATAGCTTTCAAGCAATTGTCTAAAGGGGAAAATGTGTGTAGGAGGATTTTTGTAGTATGGATTTAGGAAAACCTTGTGGTGAGCCCTGCTATTGCACCAAGAATGTTGCAAATCCCATAGGTTTCCCTACTTTAATTTATCAACCTGGGGTTCATACAAACATGGAGGTGAAACTGCTATATACACAGTAGATGCATTCTACTCATGTTATCCTCTTCTAAGCTCTACGAAAAGGTGCTACTTCTAGGGTTTCTGGATGAAGTCTATCACACTTCTAAATTTAGGCCTAGGACTACAAATGGTTCAAATTCATGGCTCTAGTAGCAATTAAATAACTAATCTACATCAATAAAGTACATCTAACTACTTTGCAATGAAAGAAATCTACACATTAAGATATGATAAAAAATGGAAGCAAAGTAGGCATCTTGCATGAAGTAAATTGCTAAATTAAAATTGCATAAAAGAAACTAACCTTATTACACTTTGTTGGGTCAAATGGCTAAACACACCCTATCCACTGTATGTTATATTTGTCATGATTTTAATCATGTAGCTAATCATGACCTAATTGCGCTTGTAAATGCATTGTTTTGCAAGTAGGAGGAGAAAGCGCTAATGCAATTTATGGAAGGATTGAACTCATGGGTGCAAGGTTGAAGGTGTCTAGTTGGTTTTGGAAGGTTTGGATGAGGTGGATGGTGGTTTATGGGCTTAAGGAGGTGCCACTATTTTTTTTGTAAGTGTTGCTACAGGTTTCCTATAGTACTACAGGAAATTCCTAAATTGCTATAGGAAACACTCTAAGGTAAATCTTAGGCCAAAATTGGGTGAGAAAAGTGCAGGGAAGGTGGAGTGAAGGTGGGTTTGGATGAGTGGAAGGTAGCCCACCCCTTTGCCAATCTCAAAACTTCTTGAGAGGCCTGTACTGCACCTCTAGGGTTTTCTCACAGTGTAAGGATGAAAAATCTAAAAACAGGGCTGATAGTGATTTTGATTAACAAAAGGTTGATGAAGGGTGAGAAATGAATATGAAGGTGTTGGTGACATCCTTCTTTTTTTGTGCTACCTGAACCTGCAAGAAAAATACCTATTAATGCAATAAATATCAAAAAATTGATGATCAATGAAATGGAAAAGATGAGTTGAATTTGAAAAGAAAATATACTTTAGCCTAGAAACAGAGATCTAACATAGCATTCTAAACATATTCATGGAACTACAACAACCTAGATTATTCATTCCAAGAAATCATAAACTAAAAAGTATGTCTAGCCTGCGGCGAAGGTATACCCTCATCAAGATCCAATGAAAGAGATGAGAGGGGGAGGCTTGACATGCAACTTTCTGAGTTTATAACCTACTCTACCAGCATGTAGGCAAGTAGAATCTACAACAAAAGACAAATGGAAGAAAAATAAAAACAATGAATTGAGATGCAAGAAAACTAACTAAATACTCATAAGGAAAACTAGCTAAAATGACATAAAAGTAAAGAACGAATACACAAGAGAGACTAAGGACAATGGATTGGGCCCTAAACCAAATGCCTAGCCCTCTGAAACAAGATCAGTGAAGCACAATCTTAATACTCATTTTATTGCAAAAGATAGTCTCATTACATCAACATGAAAGTCTCAAAAACCTATTACAAAAGCTAAGAGCCTATTATGTTCCTTCAAAATTTGAATCCTGATGAGCCCTTGCTCACCATATTTAACCTAAAGGATAACGACCAACATCCCCCTAAAAATTAGGTGATGTGTCCACTTTGACTGCAAGTGAAGTGTAGCTCTGGTACACTTGATCTTGAGTTTTCTTGGATGCCTTTGATTTCAAGTCTTTGGGTGGAATCTCGAGGGTCCCTTGGCTGCCTTTGGGAGTTAAGGAGGTTGAAAATCCCCCTATAATATCTCCTTGTTGTCTACTTCAAGCTTCGGTGGAAAAATATTCATAAAAAATGCAATATCTTTGTTATTTTGATGTATTTAACTCATTTTATGCATTTGAAGTATGACAAGCCTCAATCACGATCTACACTAGCAACATAAGACCATAATATAATTAAAATGGAATAAAAAGAGACTTAAAAAGGCAAAAAGGTCACCATTAACCCCTCCAAATGTACCTAATGATGGAGATCATTATATCACCTACCAAATGGTTGCTCATCCTCTGATCAACTTAGTCCTCCTTCTGCATTTCTTTCAAATCTTTGATGGACCCTCTGACTTCCCAATGAAGAAGTGTGGGAATCCCTTCAGGAGGGTAAAAACCATCATTATTTTCTGCTTCCTCCCATTCTCTATTCTTCTCATCTTGGTCCTTTCCATCACTTAGCCCCAGTAGCAAGGGTGGACTGAGCTTCAAACCAAGCTACTGAATCTTTTTTGCTTGCATGGCCCTCTTGTATAATGGTGCTCTCTCTAAGGCACCCCTTGATATTTCTAGTGTGTGGTAATATATGTTTCTAAGGATGTGAGGCAGGTTGCTCCATCTCATTCAACTTTCCATTATGCACTCATATCCCAACAACCTAGAAACATCATCAAAGTGAACCATGGATTGAGCTTGTGTGTGGAGGTATATTTCTGCAAGTGCAAGATCCTTTTCAATCTTAATATGTTTGTTGATGACTACCCTAGGGCTGAATATTTATTCCCTAATGTGTAAGGGTTCTCTGTTTTCTCTCCTCATAACCCTTCTCATTTCTTATGCTCTGGTCTCTTCATTAACCATCCATGATGCCAATGCCATTAATTGCATGTCTCCCATCCTAGGACTAGGGTCCCAAATGTTCAAATATTTCAACACAAAGTTATGCATGTATAACTCTGTCTTTTTTTCCTTGTCTTCCATACTTGATTGGTTGCAAAAATAAATGAATTTTCTGTATTTTTGAAAACATAAGGATCCATGGGAGGCTAATGTCTTGATTTGAAATAGGAGGCACTGCTCCTTGAGGTAAATTGGATATATATCTATATATGTGTGTGTGTGTGTGTGTGTGTGTGTGTGTGTGTGTGTGTGTGTGTGTGTGTGTGTGTGTATGTTGAGTTGCCTCCGTGCACAAATCTACCACGGTGGCCGCTTGTTTGTCGTTTTGTTGAAGGCACTCCTATAATGCTACATTCTCTGCTTTGGCCTTTTGAAGCCATTAGAGAACTTTTGAGATCTAAAATGGGCCTCCTAAGAAAAATGTACAACCAAAATAAAATTTATAAGAACCAATAGGATTCAATATGATGATGTGAACTATGGGGGATGATTCACCATTTTTGGGGTGAAAAGGTAAAAATATTAAAAAAGAATAAAAGAATAAAACTACTTTTTTGAATTGTATTTTAAAATTATCTCCCTAAGGTTTTACTAACATTTCGAGTCGGAGTACTCATTAGATGTAAAATTTAATTCCTCATCCAAGGAGTACCAATGTTGCATACTTTCAGTGGACTATGCTACATGAATAATTAAAAATACATGAAAAAGCATGATTGCAATCACAGTATTCATGTATTTCTCATTTTTTGTGTAGTAGGGTCTATCAAAAGTATGCAACATGGGTACTCCTTGGATGAGGAAAAAAATTATGCATCCCATGAGTGCTCCTGCTCGAAATTTGAGTAAACCCATAGGGAGATAAGTTGAAAATATGAGCTGAAAAAGTAGTTTTTTCTTTTTTCCCTCTAAAATTTGATGATGTAATCTAATATTAGTTTATTATTTCCACTATTATTTTATCATTTCCTTATGAGACCCATTTTATACCTCAAAATTCCCCTAATGTTCTCTTTCAACACTGACTCTTTGAGCTTAACATCTAATAAATCCTTCCCCAACTCAGCCACTTTTCCTTCCATGACCCCTATGTCATGCACACCTTTAGATGTGGCAAGATTCATCAAATGATGAGTGCGTGCCCTTGCCTCTTCCAAATAATAAAATAAAGGCACTGTGAACTTTAGAGGAATCAATCTTCCCCCCTCGATGTATGTCTAGTAGGATCTGAGATTGGGTTGAAGGTTAGGGTTTCGCATTACTGCTACATCTTTGAGGGCCGATTTTGGTTAGGTGGGCTCTTCCTTGTCATATTTTCCTACATGATTTTCATCTTGTTTTTCATCTTGTTTTTCCTCTTGTGTCTTTTCCTCAACTTCTTTTACCTCTTGCCCATCTTTGGTTTTTGTTTCTTCCTCAACCAAGGTATTTTTCTCTAATTTTGGGCTTGCTGGAGTTTCCTGTATAAAAAATAGAGTTTCCTGTAGCAAACTCTATTTTTCTTGCTGAAAAACCTATTTTTCCTCTTTTTCACTCTTTTTAGTCCTTGGAGGGTCTGTGGGGGTTGCATGAGGTGTATGGGATGCCAATCTTGCGAAGTGTCTTCTGATGTATGTTACAGGGGTCCTTACATGTGAAGTGACCTCTTGCACCCTTCCTTCCTCTAATATTATTTCATAATATTTCTTTGGTGATTTCTCAATGGAAATAGAGATCTTGGTGGGTGTCTAGGGTTTCCCTTGCCTCATCCTTTGACTCTTCCTAGTCCTGAAATACATAGGTGTATGCCTCTTCATTTTTATTTTGACAGGTGTGCTCAAAGTGGCTAGGGTAGTGACCACTTTCTGATCTATAATGTCTAGTGACATGCTAGTGTCATGAGGGTAGGTTTCACTACCTAGGATAGGGTCCAATCCTTTATTTTTCTAGGTCTTATCTTCCTCCTTCCCCTCCATTTTTTATTTCTTTGTCTCTGTTATCTCTCTATTTTCTACTTCAATCTCCATCTCTTCTTTTTCTTCCTTATTTTCTTCCTCTTCTTCTTCTTCTACCTCCTCTTCAACCTCTTCTTCTTCTTCTTCTTCTTCTACCTCCCTCTCTCTAAGGATAGAAGTATAGGTTTGCCTTGTTAGGGAAGCTATGAAGGGTTCCATATCCATGTCTATGATATAAGAGTAGGATAGAGGTAGGTTCAATCTTCTCAAATCATTATTCACAATTAGTTTTATGAGGATATCATGAGCCAAGTGCTCATATTTTCTTTGCCTCGCCTTATTGCTCATTTCAATTATGGAGTTGAAAAGGAAGTGAGGGATGCTTAATATTTGTTCTAGAGGGTTTTCTCCTTGAAACCTAATTTCATTCAACAATCTGAAATGATGCCCATAGACCACACTAAGTTTTCCTTCACAAGAAATAAACTTCATGATATGGAAGGTTACTTCATCCTAGGGGTATGGAAGGATTTCTCTCTTCGCTCCATTTTTTTCTTCAATGTGTTCTTCTCCTGGCAGAAAGAAACTCTTCTTGGTTGCAGTGCTAGGAATTCTTTCCTTAACCCATTTGAATCCGAAGGGTAAATTTGTAACTCTTCTTATGAGTTCAGGTGATAGTGTTGTTGGAAATATTGTGATTGATGGCAAAGGAGCACAAAGGAGAAGCACCACAACTATCATTAAGGAAAAGGAGCAGAGAAGTAGCAGCAATAAGGAAAAGAAGTAGATCAAGCAATAATGCAGTAAGAAATCATAAAAGGGAGGCAGAGGAGAAACAGAGAGGCAAGGAGCAACAATAGACCATCATCAACAGAAAAGGAGTAAGAAACAAATCACAGATTCTGGATTCAGAGAAGTAATACAGAATGGTGGTATGTATTCTGGATTGAAATAGTGAGTAAGTTGTGCAGAAAGTGTTATAATCCCAAGTCGGAGTGAATAAAAAATACAAGAACAAGCTCAAGAGAGATTAGTGCTTTTAAAAAAATAAACAAAGCTCAGGAAGGATAGTAGAGATGCAGAGTATTGGTGGTCATAGAAAGAAAGAAATCAACTAAGGAAAAAAATAATTAGAATAATTCCAAAGGAGGAATCGAATGAATACAATCGAATCATAGAATTGAAGTTTTAATATTAAACGACAGAAATGTGGACGCGTGTCAGGAAAATAATGAAAGCGCACATCAAAAATCGAAAATTATAGTGTTTATGTGTTAAAGATCAAAGAAAAATCGAATTTGCATGTAGCAGCGAGGTTCGTTAGATCAGGCATAGATCAACGGTGGGGATCATCTCGCAAACCCGTGAAGACTTCACACATTACAGGATTTAGTGAATAACATTAATATTTCACACGATAAGTTATTTAACCTTCAATGCAAAGTTGATCAGCGAAACAAGTGTGGACCATCCGATCCTTCAAAGACCAACAACGAAGATCGAATCGCACCAGGAGCGATTTCACAAATCGCAACTTTTAGAGTTTAGAGTTAAGGCATTGCATCGTAAGTTAAGTTTTTTTTGATGTGAAGTGGAGAAGGCACATGTTGGCACTATGCAATATCACAGATCGCAAGGAATAAGGTTTAACCACTAAGTTAAATCATAAATGTTGTGAAGTGTGATCGCATGTGATTGGTCACCATGTTGTGGGAACCTACACCAAAGTTAAGCATGTATGCATATCCTTTTCTTTGTTACATCGCATCGGAGGAGGGAAAGGAGAGTACAACGTAAAATCTAAGGAAAACAAAGTGTGAAGTGCGATTTGTGAAGCAGACGTGATGCGGCTCAAAGGTGAATATTAATATATTTCAGGTCCAAGGTTTAATGTGTTTGCATTGGTTTTATGAATAAATCCATGGAAGCGGAGGTCAACTCGGGTTACAAAGGAAAGGCACGAATGCATGAAAAAGGACCTGGAGCCTGTGTAGAAAAGTGCTATGGCAGTGAGTTAAAAGAAAGTACTGAACGGGAGTAGACTCGAGTAAGGCCCAACTCTAAGTGCATAACAGTGTCATGCAGATGTGGCTGGGAGTTAAAAAGGAAAGGTTGAACACAAGAGAGAAGAATTTGGGCAAGTGACCTGAAACTCGTGTAGAGGTGTTATGTAGCTGTTGAAATTTGATAAAAAATCTTGAACGTGGATAGAAGGAGACTCGATAAGTAACCTGACACAGAGAAAAGGAGCAGAGAAGAGCATAGAACATTGTAGGTAAGATATGAAATAGGCAGAGGTTGTGTAAAACATCAAGGCACGGGTCAACTTGGGCTAAGACAGTAATGTTGTAGTACAGTTGGAAATATAACTGCAGAAACATAAAAGACAAAGGGACAACAAGCAAAAGAGGAAAAACACATAGAAAATCTAAGAAGCTGAAAGGGCTGAGTGAAATATTTGATTGTAACTGTAAATGTAATAATTATTTTATATTGTTTTTTATGCAAAGGAAAGTCTCCAAGACAAATAAAAACTCCAATTAACACTAAAACGAGTGTATATATTATTGTAACATCCTAAATATGCTAAGTGAGGAAATGAGTGGGTGGAAGGCAAGAGTCATGCTTGTTTGCTTCATATTCCCATATAGAATTCAAACATCCATGAAGTGATCTCTATAAATGATGTTATCATAATATGCATAGATATGTTAGAGAGTGGAATAATGAGAGAGGGCAGATAGATATGTTGTGCAGATCCAGAGCTGATGTGAAGTTGACTTGAATACTAGAAGTGCAACATTGAAGAAGGAGAAAAACTGAGATGATATCCAGGTAAATCAGCATATGATTTAATTGTAGTGTGAGGTAATTGGTGCTTCCATATCAATTTGTAGCTTGATAGATGTCTAATTGTAGTTGGTTGAGGTAGCAGCCTCTTGTGGGTTGTAGCCTATGGAAAATACATGGGAGTTGGAGCTTCCTTGCAAATTGTAGCTTGCAGAATTTGGGGTAGTAGCCTCCTGTAGGTTGGAGCCTACAAAAAATCAATTGTGAGGAGGATTTGGAGCTTCCCTTTTCATCACAACAATAATAAGATGTGGTTTTATCCCTTTATGGGTTTCCACTTATATCTGTTATCTATGTGCTTGATGATTAAGTGTTGATTTGATGTTTTAATCTGTTTAATTACTTGTTATCCACACATTATGTTTGTTGATCCATTATGTATTAAGTTGCTTATGAAATGAAGGAATAAATGAGTTGAATGAAAAAGTTTTAAATGTCCACAAATGTATTAAATTGACTCACCCCCCCCCCCCCCCCTCTGATTAACTAAGGGTTCATCAATTGGTATTAGATCCAGATCCTTCTATATCATTTTAACAACTAGAAGGAGATCCTAGGTCTCCAAAATGTCTAGCCTTGACGGATGCTCAACAAATAAAGCCCCATTGTTTACTAGCACAAACTATGCATTCTGGAAAATAAGAATGAGGATATACTTAATGTCTATAGGAATAGAATTTTGGGCTATTATTGATGAAATATATGCTCCAAAGGATACTGACACAGAAAAAGAAGCCAAACAAAATTTCATAGGTAATGAAAAATCCATGAATGCACTCTTGAGCGGTCTGTTTGAGTCAGAATTTATCAAAGTAATGCATAGTGAGACTGCTAAAGATATCTAGGAACATTAAAAATATCCATGAGGGAGATAAAAAGGTGAATATGGCCAAACTAAAAACCTATGGAGCTCAGTTTGAAAATGTAAAAATTAATGAAGATGAATATGTATCCAATTTCTTTTTAAAGGTTGCAGAATTTGTGAATAACATGAAAGCTATAGGAGAAACCATTAAGGAATGTGTAATTGTACAAAATATATTGAGATATTTACCATCTAGGTTTAACCTTAAGGTTTCTGCCATAGAAGAAACAACAAACTGGGAAACATTGACCATGAACCAATTACTTGGAAACTTGATGACTTATGAGATGAGACTTCCAAAGGGGAAGTCAAATGTGACAGAGGTAGCCTTTAAGTCAGATAACTGCATAGAAGAGAAGGAAGGTACATGCTCCTGGTCTGATGAAGAAGAGGCAAAATTTGTCAAAATATTGGAGAATGGCACAGGTAATTATAAAGGTAAACTTCCATTTAAGTGCTTTAATTGTGGAAGAGTGGGGCACTATGCATCTAAATGTCCTCATAAGAAAATAGAGAATTATTCAAGAGGGAAAGAGAAAACCAATTTCAACGACAGGCCGAAAGGCAACAGATTTAATAGAAGAACATTCTATGCCCAACAAGAAAGAAATGCATCTTATAGCTCAGATGAATCCCCCAATGAAGAAATACTATCGTAATTCATTTTGATGGCTAAGGAAGAGCTTGAGTAAGATCTCCAAGAATTTGAAGAAGAAGGTGAGGTATATCTTGAGGGGGAGCTAATTAGTACCCTGGAGGAAATACACAGACTTAAACTTAAGAGTAAGAAACAAAAAGAGATTTTTATGAAATATACAAAGATAGAACCAGATTTAGAAGATCTCATTAAATTGAATATTGAACTAGAAGAATCAAGGAAAATAGAGGATATTCTTAGAAGAGAAATAAAGGAGAAAAATCAAGGGCGAGAAAAACTCGAAGAAGTGGTAAGCCCGAGGAAGAAATTATAAAAGGCCCAAATTGAATTAACTATGAATATTTCTCAAATGAAAAGGTTTGGACACTTGGAAAAAATTCTTTCTCAAAGACCTCCTCATATAAAGGTTGGGATAGGCTATGAAGGAGAAACCAGAAAATCTAAGGCAGAAGATAACAAGAATATCATTTTTGTAAAATTTGTAAAGGATAATGAAGGAGAAAAAAGGGAATCGACAGAATTAGAATCCAACAATTCCATGATATATAATGAAACAAACAAAAACAAGAAGCAACCTCAAGTGACAAAGAAATAAATGAAGAAACAATCATTTGCAAAAGTAACATACGCTCCTAAGGATGAATTGAACAAATTCAGAAGATGTAAAAGGAGGTTCCTACCCCCTATGAGAAGCATCACTTTCTTTTCCTGCCACAAACCTGTACATATTGCAGCATACTGTAAGACAAAGTAAATCCAGTCCAACGAGAAAAAGATGCAACAAACGAAAATACTACCTCAAACAACTCTCTCTACCAGAGACAGATACTACTTCCATGGGTATTGTTTTTTTTTGTAAAGGGTTCGGTCATAAAGCCATCAAGTGTAGAGAATATATATAGAGACTGAAGTATGGAAACTCAAGGGGAATAAATAACAATGATGGATTCACTTGTGTACACAATCTATTCAGAAATACAATCAAATGTTTTAGCTGCCATAAAAATGGGCACAAGTCTAACGAATGTCCTCTCAAAGACTGTGATCCATCTCCTCAGAAATTTTATAGAGAAAACAAGTACATGCAATGGAAAAGGAATCTAAATAAATTTTATTTGGTTCTAATTTCTCAAGATCATAAAAATCAATGGTATGTGGATAGTGGGTGCTCAAAACATATGATTGGAGATCGAAGCAAGTTTGTAACTTTTGATGAAAATAAATCTGGGAATGTAGCATTTGGTAATGATAAAGTAGGGAAAATCAAGGGAAAAGGCACAGTTTTCCTGAATAATGGAAGAGGAGAGGCTCAGGATGTACTATTTGTAGATGGTTTAAAAGCCAATTTGCTAAGTGTTAGTCAATTTTTTTACAAATGCTGTGAGGTCCTTTTCAGAGCCCAAGATTGTGAAGTAAGTTCAATCACCACAGGAAAGACCTTGGTCAAAGGTGTTCAAATAGAGAGTAATGTTTATATAGTAGAAGAAGAGAATGAAGTATTCCACATCAACAAAATTGACGAATCTTGGCTATGGCATAGAATATGGGGACATCTAAATTTTTACCACATCATCAAACTGAGAAAAAAGAAAGTTGTCAGAGATTTTCCTACAATAAAGAAGCCACCAAATACCATATGTAAGTCCTGCCAACTGGGAAAAAAAACATGCACAACGTTCAAAGCTAAAGACCAACTATCTACAAGTAAGCCTCTTCAGCTTATACACATGGACCTATGCAGACCTTCAAGAACAAATGCACAAGGTGGAGAATTGTATTTCATGCTGATAATTGATGATTTTTCCATATTAACATGGGTGGAATTTCTCAGATACAAATCCGAAGCGTTTGAGAAATTTAAGATATTCAAGGCACTGGCAGAAAATCAAACTGGATGTAAACTAAAATGCATCAGATCAGACATAGGAGGTGAATTCACAAATGATTATTTTGTAGACCTGTGCAATGAATGTGGGATAAAGCAACAGTTTATAGTTGCAAGTACACCTCAAGAGAATGGAGTGGCAGAGAGACAAAATAGGTCAGTACAACAGATTTCCAAAGCAATGATGTAAGAAAGAAACATTCCCCAAAACCTACTGGGCAGAAGCAGTACACACAGTTGTTCATATTCTCAACAAATCTCATCTCATACCAAATTGTTACAAGAATCCATATGAATTATGGCATGGGAAACCGGAATCAATCAAGCACTTTAGAGTCTTTGGCAACAAATGTTTTATAAATAATAATGATGAAAAATTGGGGAATTATGATGCAAGAGATGATGAAGAAATATTTTTGGGATATGCATCCAAGTGTAAGGGATACATGTGCTACAATAAAAGACATCATAAAATCGTGGAAAGAATTGATTTGAGATTCGACGAAGATCTACCAGACATAACTAGAAGCAAAAACTGTGCTAATCCTCCAGTTGATCATGAACATGAGAATCAATAAAATGAAGAACAAAGTAAGACAACATAAGGTACATAAATAAACTCAAAAGGACCCTTGAGACTCACTCATAAGAACCATCCTGAAGATCAAATCATTGGAGACAAGAGAGCAGGAGTCCAAACTATAAGATAGCTAGCTGAACAGACTGAGGAAGTATAAACTAGCCATGCTTCCACAGATAGAATCGAACAATTTCGATGAAGCCAACAAAGACAAAAATTGGGTAAATGCTATGAATGAAGAATTAGACCAAATTGAGAAGAAAAGACCTGGGATTTAATGCCAAGACCTACTGGGAAAAATGTCATTGGCACAAAGTGGATATTCAAGAATAAGATGAATGAACAAGGCCAGGTAATCAGAAATAAAGCTAGACTTGTATGCAAGGGATACTGTCAAATCGAAGGACTTGAATATGATGAAATTTTTTCCCCTCTAGCAAGAATGGAAGTAATTAGAATGTTTTTTGATTTTTCATGCTATCATTAGTTCAATTTATATCAAATGGATGTGAAGTATGCCTTCTTGAATGGAGATCTAGAGGAAGAAATCTACATGGAACAACCTGAAGGATTTTCCTTAGCAGATAAGCACGCCTATGTGTGCATATTAAAGAAAGCCCTATATGGTCTCAAACAAGCACCACATGCATGGTATTCTAGGATGGACAAGTACTTTCAAAAGAAGGTTTCAAGAAGGGAGGAGTAGACAACAATCTGTATATAAAGGCTTATGAAAATGAACTCTTAATTGTGGTAGTATATGTAGATGACATCATGTTTGGTAGCAACAAGGATGAGTTAGTAAAAGGATTTGCAGAAGAGATGAAGTCAAAATTTGAGATGTCTATGATTGGATAGCTTACCTTCTACCTGGGACTTCAAATTCTACAAAAGAAAAAACGCATATTCATTTCACAAGAAAAATACTTAATGGACATGTTAAAAAGATTCCAAATGGAAGACTGCAAACCCTTGTCAACTCCCATGATCACTGGATGCAAGTTATGTGTTGATGATGGATCCACAGATGTAGATTAAATACTTTACATATCTATGATAGGAAGTTTGCTATACCTAACTGCCTCTAGACCAGACATTATGTTGGTAGTAGGGCTTGTGGAAAGATATCAAGCAGCACCAAAGAAAAATCACTTTCTAGCAATCAAGAGGATATTTAGTTACCTGCAAGGAACTGCACATTATGGCCTACGGTATCCAAAAGGAAAATAATTCACATTGACGGCATATACATATGCCGATTGGGCCAGCTGTGTGGATGACATGAAAATCACAAGTGGAGGTGCATTTTATTTGGGAGAAAATCTGGTGGCATGGTTATGCAAGAAGCAAACATATGTCTCTATATCTACAACAGAAGCGCAATACATTGCAGCATCAACTTGTTTCACACAAGTAATGTGGATGAAACAAACTCTCCAAGACATGAAGGTAAGCATCATCGAACCTATTTCTATCAAATGTTACACTACATGTGCAATAAATATATCAAAAAATCTAGTACTTCATTCGAAAACCAAGCACATCCCAGTAAAGTACCACTTCCTGAGAGAACAAGTAGCAGAGAAAATAGTAAAGATGGAGTATGTACCAACAAAGGAACAAACATCACACATATTCAAAAAAAGTCTTGCTAGAGAACCATTCGAATATCTAAGAGACAAACTAGGGGCAGTGTCTGCAAATGATACTCTCTGATATGATCAAAAAAAAGAAAAAAAACATAATAATAATAATAAATAAAATAAAATATGATGATGGAAATACACCAGCGAAGGCTGCAATATAAGGAACATAAACAGTGCATTAGACAAGTGATAGTCATTATCAGACAAGAAAACATCATTCTAGGGGGAGAGCAGCCCATAAAGGTTGTCACAGAAAAGCTAGAGCTAGGAAGCCAGAAAAGATCTATAGAGGATCATTACACTGTATGTCTTTCTACAAAGTGTTAATATTGAAAAAATATGTTCTTAAGAAGGATGAAAAGGAGAAATGGTTATCATGATTATATCATTACATCATTCATCAATTGGTATTTGGAGCAAGCAACCTGCCTTTCAGTAGAATACAAAGTGTTAATAGTGGAGCAGTGGTATGGTACAGGTCCTCAAGATCGGAGTATTATGACAGAAGTACATCAAAATTCTAGCACATATCACCTCTATCATGTAGTAAGGGACATAAGTACAGAACATTCTATGGTGACATGCCCTCCACTCATGCAATCTCAATAGTTTTCAAAGTGTTCTCCCAAAAACTATTATACACCAGCTTGGAGCAGAAAAGTATAAATTCAGAAGAAGGAGGCCTATACACAACTCAGAGAGAAGTAATGCAAGGATAGAAACTACACTGGGAAATGTGCAACCCTTTTCCATTGATGTCAAAGGGGGAGGAAAAGCAAGCAAAAGAAGAAAGGATCTACTGAAAAGCAAGCAGAGGAAGAAAGACACCTCTCAGAATGAAAGGGGGAAGAAGTATTGGAGTGTTGGAGGAAGTGTTTCCATCAATGCCAAAGGGGGAGACTGTTGGAAATATTGTCATTGTTGGAAAAGGAGAACAAAGGAGCATCACTTCAACTATCATTAAGGCAAAGGAAACAAAGGCAGCAAAGACAGTTAAGGAAGAAAAATAACAAAGGCACCAAAGGCAACAAAAAGGCAAAGGCAGCAAAGGCAGCAAATAATCAAAGGCAACAGAGGAAGTTAAGGCAGAAAAGGAGCAAAGGTAGGAAAAAAACTAGACAAAGTCGTGAACGTGTTGGGTCAAGTCGTGAATGCAGGGCAAGTCGTGAATGTGTAGCAAGCGTGATAATCCCAAGTCAGAGTGAATAACAAACAGAAGAAAAAGCTAAGGAGAGCTCAACGCTTTTAAAAATTGAATAAAGCTCAGGAAGGATAGGGGAGATACATAGTATTGGTGGTCATAGAAAGCATAGAAATCAACTAGGGCATAAGAAACTTAGAATAATCCCAAAGGATGAATCAGACGACGAGGATCGAATCGCAGAATTGAAGTTTTAATAGGAAACAAAATATGTGTGGATGTGTGTCAGACGGAGAATGAAAATGCACATCGCAAATCAGAAATTATAGTTTTTATGTGTTAAAGATAGAAGACCAATCGGATTTGCAAGCAGCAGCGAGGTTTGTTAGATCAGGCACAGATCAATGGTGGGGATCATCTCACAAACCCGTCAAGACTTTGCACATCGCAGGATTTAGCGGATAGCGTTAATATTTCGCACGGTAAGTTATTTAACCTGTGATGCGAAAGTTGATCAGCAAAACAAGTCTAGACCGTCTGATTCTTCAAAGACCAACGGTGGAGATCGAATCGCACCGAGAGCGATTTTGTAAATCACAAATCTTAGAGTTTAGCGTTAAGGAATCGCATGGTAAGTTAAGTTGTTTGTGATCTGAAGTGGATAAGGCACGTGTCGGCACAGCTCAATTTTGTAAATTGAAACTTTTAGAGTTTAGCGTTAAGGCATCACATGGTAAGTTAAGTTGTTTCCAATGCGGTAAATATTGGAATATGCGGTGCGATGAGGGGAGACCGCATGTCGGCATTACGCATGAGCACACACTCTAGATTTATGGTTTGTACCTAATATTTCACACAGTAAGTTGGATGCAATGTGATGCGATCGCATATCGCAGAAAATAGGAGATACGTTTATTGCAAAACGTTAAAACTTGAAATCAAGGGAAATGCGATGCGCTGTGATTGGTTTTTGTGTTGTGGGACCCGAGAACCCCTGTTCCATGTATATGTATGTTGATTGGGGGTAATTGCAATTTTTTTAAAGTTCAGATACAGTAATCGTTGTTGATTTCTAACGTATGTATGTGGAATAAACTCCAATATTGTAATCCGCCGCGAGATAAAGGGAGTTTATGTGGGCCATAATCCATAGTTTACAATATTGTTTAAAATTGCAGTTTCGTGCTGCATCAAGTGGGTAATTGTGGGGTTAATTCCACTAACCCTGCATATTTTGATATTTCGGCCTTATGGAGACTCGGGTAAGTAACCTGACATAGAGAAAAGGAGCAGAGAAGAGCATAGAATGCTGCAGGTAAGATATGCAATAGGTAGAGGCGGTGTAAAAATAAAGGCATGGGTCAAGTCCGGCTAAGACAGTGATGTTGCAGCATAGTTGGAAATATAACTGCAAAAACATAAAAGACAAAGGGACAACAAGAAGAAGAGGAAAAACACACAAAAAATTTAAGAATCTGAAAGGGTTGAGTGAAATATTTTATTGTAACTATAAATGTATTAATTATTTTATATTGTTTGTGATGCAAAGGCAAGTATCCAAGGCGAAGAAAAACTCCAGTTAATACAGAAACAAGTGTATGTATTGTTGTAACATCCCGAATATGTTGAGTGAGGAAATGAGTGGGTGGAAGGCAAGAGTCATGCCTTTATACTTCATATTCCCATATAGAATGCAAACAGCCATGAAGTGATCTCTATAAATGATGTTATTGTAATATGCATAGATAGGTTAGAGAGTGTAAGAATGAGAGAGAGGAGATAGAGATATTGTGCAGATCCATAGTTGATATGAATAAAATTTGAAGGTTGGAAGGGCAACATTGAAGAAGGAGTGAAACAGAGCTGATATCCAGGTAAATTAGCATATGATTTCATTGTAGTGTGAGGAAGTTGGTGCTTCCATATAAAGTTGTAGCTTGATAGATGTCCAGTTGTAGTTGGTTGAGGTAGGAGCTTCCTGTGGTTTGTAGCTTGTAGAAAATAGATGGGAGTTGGAGCTTCCTTGCAAGTTGTAGCTTTCAGAATTTGGGGTAGTAGCCTCCTATAGGCTGGAGCCTACAGAAAATCAGTTGTGAGAGGGAGTTGGAGCTTGCCTTTGCATCAAAACAATAATAATATGTGGTTTTATCCCTTTATGGGTTTCCACTTATATCTGTTGTCTATGTGCTTGATGATTTAGTGTTGATGTGATGTTTTAATCTGTTTAATTACTTCTTGTCCACACATTATGTTTGTTGATCCATTATTTATTAAGTTGCTTATGAAATGAAGGTGTAAATGAGTTGAATGAAAATTTTTTAAATGGCCATGAATGTATTAAATTGATTCAACCCCCCTCTCAGTTTAAATAAGGGTTCATCAGTAGCGTGTACACGAGTTGTTATAATATGCTCTCTGAGTAGGCCTAATTCCCAAGCTCCAAACTACCAGGCTAGCAGACACCTTTTTCCATCAAGATGTTGAACTTAGGCACCAAACTTCACCCAATCTTTAGCTTCTCTTCGTAAATTCAAGATAGCTCGTCTAGGGATACTTTGGACCGTCAACACGATGCCCTCCACTAAACCAATGATGCTCAATCCTTCAATGTAGATTCATCTCCTAGGATGGATTCTTCAGCACCACAGAAGGTCCTCCAAATGGAGCATATAGGCTGCAACATATACTGATCCAAAACTGACACAAAACCACGCATCCAACACACCTAAAAATTGTTGTCCAAGTCTGTGTCACTTATGTTATGTCTGTGATTGGTTAGGGAAATTTAACTATTGTAATATCCCTTAATCAACCACCAAAACAACCCTCCTTGCCTGCAACCTACTATTGGAGAAGTGTTGGCACCCTTGGTTGTTGTCCTGGGCATAGGAAACCCCTAAAAATATTCACGTTGCCCTCCAAATTTGAGGTAGGACCTACAACCCACCTACAACAAACTCGATTTTCCCTTTACTAAGAGTTCTGTACCTAAAAACACTCCTACACAAGATGGAACAACCTTCCCTAGCCTCGACCCTCTAGGGAGCTTCCTTGGTCTCCCTTCCAGTAGATTGGTCCTCCAAAAAACCCCTAAAAAAAACCCTATAACCCTCAATTTTTAGTCCTTTCCTTGTTGCAGCTACGGAACATAAATTCTCCTCTCCAATGAGTTCCTTTCTTGTGCATGTGTGTTGCACAATGGATGTCGGAATGCCTCACATATCAGCTTCTATTTATACCAAAGGGAATGTCTCCTAAAACATCACATGAGGGCTTCCACAACTGTCATATGTCATATTTACACCATGCCGACATTGACACAAGTGTGTAAACCCCATAATATAACTTCAAAAATTCATATCTCCACTTCTACAACTCAGAATTTGATGATTCTCAATGCGTTGGATTCTCCTTTTCGCCCTCTATCATCTCATGCTATCACATGTAGAAATGTGCTCACGGAAATTCCCAAAACATGATTTGGTACAAAACCCCATACTTGGTTTCCAAGCCCACAAGTGACCTGTGTTGTGCTTTTCCCTCCAAACCTCGAACCCTAGGGCTTGGAGTACTGCCCAAGCTACACAAATCAACACTAGTCACGAATCTAGTCCATGAAATTGCAGTGCCTAGAGTTCTTCATTGTTTCATATAGTTTGAGATATTTTATTATTTTTGTATATGATGAATACCTCCCTAGTTAAGAGGGATTATTGGAAATTGTAACTAGGTTTGTTTTTCATTTAATGTATTGAAGTAACTATGAAATGTAATTGAAAAAAGAACAAATAAAATAATTGTATTATTGTAATAATGACTTATTAAAGCATGGGTTTCATGCTTGGGTCATCATTATATTATAAAAGTCCCCATTGTGGACTCTTAGGATTAATAATGAGTTTATAGAGGCATTGTGCATTAAAATAGACCCTTCTTGGGCTTTTGAATCATGTAAATCTGTTAAGAACTAAGTTAAATATAAATTATGTAACCTCCACACGAAGTCGGACTAAAGGGGATCATGTCGGCCTAAGAGACACCTATTAGACCTCACCTAGAGCCTATAAAAGGAAGGAAGTTGAAGTCATTTGGAGGATCTCTCTCAAGATAGTTTGATATCTTAAGAGTAGTTGGAGAAGTTAAAATTCTATTGTTGGGAAGTTGAAAGAAGTGTGAGTTTGGGGAAGTCTAAGGAGAGGAATAAAATTTAACTTTTGGTGCCTCTCTCTCTGTGTGTCTTGTGCCCTAGATTGGGATACCAAATTATTCCAAGTTTTGCTGCTGCCGGAAGTTATCTATTGTTGGAAGTTGCTGCCTAGTCGAAGATTTGGGAGGCTGACTTGGTGTGGAGGGAATGTTTTGTATATGTCTAGGGTGAAGGGCCTCAAAGAATAATATTAAATGGAAGAATTATATCAACTGTTTTTTCCCCTCGAGGGGGGTTTTTCCTTGACATAGTACCTACATATTGTGTCTCTTGTTTTGTGATCTTCATGCACACATAATATGGTAATTGCTTGATGAAAGATAAAATAATAAAGAAGTAAAATAAGGAAACACACAAAAGTAATTATCAAGATCAAAGAATAAAACCCTAATATAACTATTTTGATTTTCCAACAAGGGTTTTGACCACCATATTCCAAATCAGATAGTCACAACACATTTTGTAGTACCAAGACCTTGGTGTTTGTGTGACTACATTCCAGGCCTAATTTTCGCATTATAATTCACAGAATAAATATTTCTGGAATTCGTCAACTATAGTATTGATCAGTTAGGATTAAAACTCCCTTCGAAGTAAAAAAATAAAGAAAAATAAATGTTTGGGCCATCCCAAGGCGCTTGTAAGATACTTAGCCCATAATATGTAGGAAGACGAGCTAGTCGCAGTGGTAACATTCACTTGTAAGCCCCGAATTTTTAGGCGGTCCCATTTTTTTTTTCTGGACGCAGCTTCAAGTGAACCACATCACTAGACTCTTGATATTTCCCTCTTTCCAAGCTACTCTTAAATAAGCTCAAAATTTGACTAGGGATAGTGTGTGCTCAGTACCACGTCTCAAGTTATGGCTACAGAAAGGGATGTGGATAAGGTTGACAACATTGAGAAAAGATTCAATGAGTTCTAGGAGTCCATTACCTCCCATCTCAAATAGCTAATGACCACTATACATACATCTCATGAATCCATGAGGGGGGAATCTAGTGTTGATGCACACATAGAAGGAAAATCCAGCCATCACATTCATTTCCATGGAGATTCCCAATCTTCGAGCCATTAGACAACCAAGTTGTACATGTATAAATTTGATGGCTCTAACCCTGCAGTATGGGTGGCATAAATGGAACAATATTTATTCCTTAATAATATCCAGGAGGAAGGAACTAAACTACATTTGGAAGCCCTTTACTTGGACTATGAGAGATGGTAGTGGTGGCATTGGCGTTAGAAATGTTATTTAGGGAGGCCAACTTAGAACATGTTCTCAAAATACATCTATGAATGCTTTGATCGAGAATCTCATTTTTTAGGTCGTCTCACTAAGCTCACAAAAACAGTTACAATACTGAGACTACATTGCATCTTTTGAACAATTCTCCATAAGAAATGGAGGAGTAGGAGATGATTTCTACTTGGAATGTTTCATCAGTGGCCTAAACGAAATTTTCCAAGCCCATGTTTAAATGAATCACCTAACTACTTGGTTGGATGCATGCCTCAAGGCCTTAGATGTGAAAGTTGCCATAAATTCCCATTCCAATCGTCCTAATTTTGTTGCAAAGGCACGTTCCACCTCAACTACAGGGCCACCAAAACACATAAGGTTCAAAATGTCTCTCTGACAGATGTGCCGAAATAAGGAAACAAGTAATTTTCTACTATTTATAAGGAAAGTACTCTCGAGGACATAAATGCAAGGAACACAAATTATTTCAAATTGATGCTACTGAAAACAACTTAGCCAATGAAGCGTCGTCCACTTAAGTTCTCGAGAAAGAAGTGGGTGCACCCCTAACTGACCCAGACAATGATCTCTGGGTTATGCTATATGATCTTGTTATATCACTACATGCCTTGGCTGAAATTTATTCATCCCAGACTCTCAAAATCCGAGGTTTTATTAAAAATCGACCAATAGTGGTGTTGATTAATAGTGGTACCACTCATAACTTTGTCCATAAGAAAGCAATGGAAGAAGTCCATTGTTTTCTATGAGAAGTATCTAATTTTCATGTCCTTATCACTAATGGGAGGACTATTAAATGTGAAGGACATTGTGAAAATATTAAGATTTATTTGGGGGATTATCACCTCAAAACCCACATGTTTTCTAGTGAAATGGGTGGTTGTGACATTGTTCTTGGTGTTGAATGTCTCCACACACTATTCCCTATCACAATGGATTTCCAGGAATTATATATGAGCTTTAAGCAGAACGGTCACACTCATACATTAAGGGGACTCCAGGAAGGTGCTCCTACTACCATCAGCTCACATCGAATGGGGAAGCTTTTAAAAAAGGGCCATCATGGGTTAGTATCTCAATTTAATACCATCCATGCAATTGAATCCACTCCTCTTCATATTCATCTTGATATGCAATAGGTATTAGATTGCCACCGATAGGTCTTTGACAAACCTAAAGAGATCCCACCTTCTAGGGGTGACCATGATCATATCATCCCTTTGGTCCCAGGTGCCCAACCACCAAATGTCTGCCCATATTGACATACTTTTGCACAAAAGAATGAAAATGAAAAAATAATCAAGGAACTCCTTGAAGCAGGTGTTATTTGTCCCAACACCATCCCTTATTCATCTCCAGTGGTCATGGTTCTAAATAAATATGGAGAATGTCACATGTGTCCCGAATTTAGGGCCCTTAACAATCTCACTATCAAGGGAAATTTTCATATTCCAGTAGTTGATGTTACGCTTAATGAAATGCATGGTGCTAAATGTTTTACCAAGCTAGACCTATTCTCGAGCTATCACAAAATACACATGAAGGAAGTTGAAATTCCTAAGACAACCTTTTGAAATTATGGAAGTAATTATGAATTCCTGGTCATGCAATTTGGTATCTTTAATTCTCCATCCACTTTTCAAAGCCTCATGAACCACATTTTGAAACCATATCTCTAAAAATGTGTCCTAGTTTTTTCGATGACATTATCATCTACAACATAACATGGGACAAACACCTTCAACATATTGACCAGATATTGAAATTACCCCAAGATCACAAATTATTTGTCAAATTATCCAAGTGCTCCTTTTTCTTGGGAGAAGTAAAGTATTCAGGACACATTGTGGGTCATGATGAAGCAAGGGTTGATTCAAAAAAGATTCAGGCAATGCAAGATTAGCCCCAACCAAAAACCTGAAGAGTTTATGGGGATTCTTGGGTCTCACAAGATACTATCGCAAATTTCTCTACAATTATGGACACATTGCTAGACCCCTCACTAATATTCTCAATAAAAAATCATTTCTCTGGACTAAAGCAACTCTCTAGGTCTTTTTGGCTCTCAAAATACCATGTGATCCACCCCAATATTGGCCCTACCAGAGTTCACCAATTTTTTTATGATTGAATGTGATGCTTCAGGTACGTGCATTGTCACAATATTAATGCAGGAAGGTATACCACTGATTTTCACTAGTCAACAACTCAGTGGGAAACATTTGGGTCAGTCTACATATGAGAAAGAAATGATGGCCATCTTACATGTAGTAGAAACTTGGCGACCATACTTATTAGGACGAATTTTCCAAATCCACGCTAGTCGTCATAGCCTAAAATATTTTCTAGAGCAACATCTATCGATCTATCATCTCCACAACAAAATAAATAGCTTCCAAAAATGTTGGGATATGATTACGAGATAATTTACAAGAAGGGGTGTGAAAATGTAGTGGTTGATGCCTTATTGCACCAATTTGAGGATGAGGGCACCCTTCTATCACTCTCTCTACCCTTACCATATTATATTGAAGAGGACCACCATGAATGGTTCTCCCCCCCGCACCCCTCTATGTCCCAATTCATTAATAACTTAATATAAGATCCTAATTCCTCAGAAGACTACGCTTGAAAGGATGAGGTTCTTTGCTACAAGGATCGGGTAATACTATCCCTGACCTCCACCCTCAAAACATGTGTCTTGGAAGAGTTTCACTCATATCCGATTGGAAGACATTCAGGATTTCAGAAGACTTATGCATGGACATGACACTCTTTCTTTTGGACAGGAACGAAGAACATAATTCTTACCTTTGTAGTTGAATGTGATGTATGCCAACGCAACAAAGGGGAAAAGATCAAGCTATCTGGTACCTTACAACCATTACCACTCCCCTCTTCCATCTAGAAATTTGTTTCCATGGATTTCATTACACGTATCCAAAAGTCAGGAAACAAATTAGTCATCATGGTGTTTTTTGACATAATTTCCAAATATGCTCAGTTTTGTACTCAACCACACCCATTTACCCCAACATTTGTGGCTCAAGTTTTCATGGACCAAATCATCAAACTGCATGGCATGCCAACTTCCATTGCATCTGATCAAGACCCCAATTTAACCAACAAATTTTGGTAGGAAATTTTCAAGCTCCAGGTAACAAAACTCTAACTAAGTACATCTTATCATCCCCAAATAGATGGTCAAAAAGGAGCAGTCAAAAAATGTTCGGAGACCTACCTACGGTGCTTCACTTCAGGCAAGCAACATTAATGGGTACATTGGTTGCCTTTAGCTGAATGGTGGTATAATACTAACTATCATGAAGCCACCAAAATGACTCCATATGAATCATTTTATGGAAAACTACCACCTTCACCAGTTTATTATATCCCTGTATATTACAAAGTACAAGCAGTTGATAAGCTCTTAAATAACCATGTCTCCATGAATTCTCACCTCAAAGATAATCTACATCAATCCCAAAAACAAATGAAGCAAAAAACTGACCAACATCATTCCGAGCAGTCATTTCAAGTAGGTGACTAGGTGTTCATGTGACTCTAGCTATATAAGCAAACATCTCTCAAAGAAAAGGGTTGCCAGAAACTAGCACAAAAATTCTATGGGACTTATCAAGTACTTCAACATATAGGAGAAGTCACTTACAAAATGGCCTTTCCAACTACTTCAAAATCCCACTTAGTCTTCCATGTATCGTGCTTCAAGAAAGTTGCGGGGAACAATTGCAGGGTTCAAACAGGTTTGCCATAATTGGATGAGGAAGGCTCACTTTGGCTCTGACCTGAACAATTCCTTCATACTTGCAAA
This sequence comes from Pinus albicaulis, assembly GCA_034641835.2. Taxonomy (NCBI): domain Eukaryota; kingdom Viridiplantae; phylum Streptophyta; class Pinopsida; order Pinales; family Pinaceae; genus Pinus; species Pinus albicaulis. The sequence goes on from JAXQQM020084625.1 coordinate 148,538, forward strand.
ATACATCTCTACGGCTACAAGATCAAGGAAGTACACATCAAGTGGAAATAAAACTCTCCAGATGATGCGGCATGGGAAGCAACCACTATTCTTCGGTATTTTTTGCAGCTTCAACCTTGATGACTAGGCTGCTTTTGATGGGGGAGGGCATGTTAGGCTCCAACCCTAACCCCTTTATTTAAGTAATAAGCCCAAGGAGCCTAGTAAGAGTCGTAGTTAGTTAGTTCAATAAATAATTCCCATAAGTAGTTATCCGCATTAATAATAATTGTAAGTGGTTGATCTGAATTATAGAAAAGGGACCACAATTAGTTATAAACAGGCCATAGTTAATAAATAAATTGGTTAACCCATGTTATGCAAGGGGCCACTAGTATTTATGGTTTTGGATGTCATTAATCTATAAATAGTCTTAGATAGTAAGGGAAAGATCATCGAGCCTTATTGTAATTGAGCTCTGCTCTTTTGGAGGTTTCCCCCTCGAAGAATCAAGTGAACATTTTGATGCAGGAGCATGAGGCCTAGAGGAAAAGGATTTCAATTTTATTCCAAAAATACAAAAAAAAAATTACAAGCAAAGGAGTGGGTTCCATTAGCTCGCAAATTACAGTTTGAGTAGAGGGATTTGGCTAGTATTTAGGGATTTGAACTACTTGTATTAGATTCAGTGTATTTAGTTTTTAGTTGATAGATTTAGGGATAATATCGTGGATAGGGATTTTAGCTCAAAATTAGACAATATTACCCTTTGAATTGGATCTCAATGGTTGTGCAATAGTATATGTATGTAAGTTTGAATGTATCAAAGTGGGATTTTGGCAGTAGGAATAAGGGAATTACAGATTTTTAAATTCCTCTATATCTCTGTGAGATTTATATGTGAATGTCAAATCCTGGAGGTTTTGCTTTCCTTCAAATATTTCTGAGTTGATGATTTCAGGTCGAGTTCTGTTTAATTGAGTTCCATGTGTGTTAATCATTGAAATTTTTGTGTGCTTTGATATAAGTTCTGTAAGCACCGTGGAGTTTGATAAGAGACTTCGTGAGGAAACTAGAGAAGATTGATAACCGTTGATTTGTGATCCAACGACTATCGCATCGGCACACTGCGCGAGACTTAACGTTTCAATTGGACCCAAAATTATATTAAGCGGAGTTTTAAAATCCGGAAATTTTAACCGTCCATTCGCTTGGTGATCTAACAATTTTCACATTCAAATATGTGAGGGGTTTAAACTAAAAATTGGATGCGATAGTTTTATCGGAAAAGGTTTAATATAATTTGAAATACGTCACTAAGAGAAAATGTGATTATTTTCTATGTTTGGTTCCACTATTGCTGCATTCCATATAATTTATACAATTGTGGTAAATAGATAAAAATAATGAAATTTATGAATGACTGATAAGGATCAAGATTAGAAGAAAATAGATTTATCTTTTGATTTAGGAGAAATTTTTTCAAAGTTTGAGATTTTATCATTAGAACCTGCAACTAGCCCACCATTTGTGGTATCAGAGCAGCCTTTAGACACTGTGCAAGATCTCAAAGATCAGGAAGATAAATCCAACATGGCTTACAGAGTTGGAAGAGGAGGTCGTGCTAGTCAAAGAAGAGGAAGACCAGTTGCAAATTCTGAAGTGTTGGAAGTTATGCAACATATGCAATCTAGATCAGAAGCAATGGAAATGGGAAATCAAAGAGATGCATATGTTGGAGATGTCAGTGAGCCTGAAGTTGAATCTGCAGAAGAGGGGGAACCTGCAGAAACTACTCCTGAAATGATATTTTTTAAATCAGTGTTGGGATCCACATCTAAACCCAGACTTGAAGTTTCAGTTTTTACAGGAGGCTTAAACCCAGAAGAGTTGATAGATTGAGTTAATGTCATGGATAGTTTCTTTGATTGTGAAGAAATGGAAGAAGGAAAAAGGGTGAAATTTGTTGTCACAAAATTGAAAGGACATGCAGCACTTTGGTGGGATGGTGTGCAGGCAGAAAGAAGGAGACTTGGTGAGCAGCCAATAAAGAATTGGAACAAGATGGTGGCAAAGTTGAGAGGTAAGTTTTTTCCAAGTGATTTTCAACTTTCATTATTTAGACAGATGCAGAATATTAAACAGAGGTAAATGAAAATAAAAGAATATACAAAGGAATTTTACAAAGTGAGCATAAGAGCATGACATATTCAAGATACAACAGAGAAGATTGCAAGATATATAAATGGTTTCAGAATGGAGATACAAGATGAGATAAGTTTGTTGTCTCCTAAAACAGTGGAAGAGGCTTATCAGATAGCCTTGAAAGCTAAAGAAAAACTCATGAGGAAGTAATCTGCCAGAGGTAGAGGTACTTTCCGAGGAAGAGGAAGTCAAGGTGGTAGAGGAAGATCTACATCACCTAGAGAGGGAGCTAGCAGTAGCTCAAGTCAGCATATGCCCACAGAAGGTGATGCAAGTGACAGAAGGAGTTTTTCCAGAGGAAGATGAGGCAGAGGAAGAGGAAGAAAAATCTGATGTTAGAGATGTAATAAGCTTGGACACAGAGCTTATTAATGTCTAGAGAATGTGGGGACAAATCAGAGAAATGTAATTGTTGCTCAGAGTGAAGAGGAAGCAGAAAAAGTGCCAGAAGCAGAGAATATACCAGAGAAAGGAGAATCTTTGGTATTTAACAAAGTTCTATTAAAACCAACAAAGGAATTTTTTGAACCAACACAGAGAAAGACTTTGTTTAGAAGTGTTTGCAGAGTTCAAGGAAAATGCTGTCAAATGGTAATTGATAATGGCAACACTGATAATTTGATCTCTACATAAGTGGTGGATAAATTGAAATTGAAGACAAAGAAACATCCAACACCCTACAAGGTGTCATGGCTTCAGAAAGGACGTCAAATGTTAGTAAATGAACAATGTGAAGTGGAATTCCAGTTGGACAACTACAAAGACAAAATTATGTGTGATGTGATGCCTATGGATGTATGTCACATATTTTTGGGTAGACCTTGGCAGTATGATAGAGGAGCTGTGCATGATAGGAAAAAGAACACATACAAGTTTTGTAAAGATGGTGTCAATCATATATTGTTTCCTATAAAAGAAGAAGATGCATCAAGAAGACATGATCCGAAAGCTTTATTACTAAGTGGAAAAGAATATCTGCAACAGATTGAATATGATGAGGTAAACTTTGCATTACTTTGCAAACCCAAGGTAGTAATTACTTCCACTAAAATTTCTGATTTACCAATTGAAATTCAAGAGATGCTGGAAAATTACTGGGATATCATTGTAGATGATTTTCCTGATGAATTACCACCTATTAGAAAGACCAGCCATCATATAGATTTGATTCCAGGAGAAAATTTTCCAAATAAAGCAACCATACAAAGATGACTCCTACGTAAAATGAAGAAATCTCAAAGAAGCAAAGTAGAACCGTTGAATAAAGAACTCGACGAGAGAGTTTGAGTCTTTAGCAATTCCAATGTTGTTGAGTCCAAAAAATATGGAGGTTGGAGAATATGCACTGACTCAAGAGAAATCAACAAAATAACAATCAAGTATAGATTCCCCTTTTCCTTTCATAATTGAAGATTTGATGGATTGTTTAAGTAAGATATTTTACAACCGGATTTTAAAGAGTGGCTATCATCAAATTAGGATAAGGGAAGGAGATGAATTGAAGACAACCTTTAAAACAAATGAAGGATCGTATGAATGGATGGTAATGTCATTTTGATTATCAAATGCTCCTAGTACATTTATGAGGCTTATGAATGAAGCATCAAAAGAACTTCATCGATAAATTTTTAATAGTATATCCGGATGATATTTTAATTTATAGAAATCTAAAAGAAGAACACATGAGACATATGAATTATGTCTTAAGGAAGTCGCATCAAGAAAATTTGTCAGTAAATTTTAAAAGTTTTCATTCATGAAAGAAGAGTTGCGTTACTTAGGTTTTGTTGTTTTTGCCGATGGATTGAAAAAATGGATCTAGAAAAGATAAAGGCAATCATAGAATGGCCTTCACCTAAGAGTGTTTTTGAGGTAAGAAGCTTCCATGGTCTTGCTAGTTTTTTATAGAAAAAATTCATATGAATTTTAGTAAGATCAATGCTCCTATTGTTGACACTATAAAGAAGGACAAACAAAATTTAGATGGACCGATGAATCAGAGAAAAATTTCAAATTGTTGAAACAAAAGATAAATAAAAATCCCATCTTCATTTTGCTTAATTTTAACAAACCTTTTCAAGTGAAATGTAGTGCCAATGGGGAAGATATTGAAGTCGTTTTAAGTCAAGAAGACAACCTAGCTATTTCGTTGAAAATTGAATGACACAAGAAGAAAATATTCTTCTTATGACAAGGAATTTTATGCAACAGACAATTATTAAAGAAGTGGAGACATTACTTGATGTTCAAAGAGTTTGTGCTTTATTCAGACAATCATGCATCGCACTATATTATGAAACAACCAAAACTAAATCGAAACATGAAAATGTGGTATATTATCCTCAAAGTTTCAATTTTGTATTGAAACATATAAATGGCCACAAACAAAGTAGCGTATGCCTTAAGTAGAAAAAGCATTTAAGTTCAAGAAAGTCAAATTCAAGTGTTGGGTTTGATTTTCTTAAAGAATTGTATAAGCATGTATTTGGATTTTAAAGAAGCATTTGAAGCATGCAATAATCCTGCTTACAGATAGAAGTTAGTGGTTGTACTTTTTCTTGCAAGAAGGTTTACTATTTAAAATAAATCGGGCCGTGTGCATACCAAATTGTTCTATGAGAGAAAATTTAATTTAGGAGAAACATAGTGGTGGACTTGGTGGACACTTTGGTGCAGCATAAGACTTATAAACAACTAAGTCATTTTTATTTTTGGCCAAAGATGAGGTCCGGGCGGGAGAATTATGTGCGAAATTGTAAAGTTTGTCAAGATGCAAAAGGAAGGAGTCAAAAAATGATAGGCTCGTATGTTCCATTACCGATTCCTGTATAGACCTTAGATATGGTAAGTATGGATTTTGTTTTTGCCTACTCTAAAACACAAGAGAGGGAATGATGCAATTTATGTTGTAGCGATGCATTTTCTAAAATGACATTTTATTCCATGTTATAAAAAACAAAGGATGCTACTCATGTTGCTAATTTGTTTTTCAAAAGAGATTGTAAGATTGCATGGCTACAACGAAAGCTTTGTCGCCGATATTGACACCAAATTTGTTGGTCATTTTTGGAGGACATTGTGGAAGAAGTCATAATTAACCAAGTTTAAGCCGCCTTATTACCTCCCGTAATGATGGATAGATCTAGAGGAAGTGAACAAAATCTTGGGTAAGATTTTGAGAAGCCTTCAGTGAACATCCTAAATAGTGGGATCGCATTTTGGCACAAAGTTAATATGCTTATAATGACTCTCCTAATGTAGAGTACAGTATGCAGTCCATTCCATATAGTTTATGGAATGCAATCCCAAGAGGAGTGTATGAACTAAGGAATTTGGGAAAGGAAGAGATGATAAGCGCCGAAGGAGAAGATTTGCTTCGTAAATTCAAGCAATACATAAACAAAACAACAGTTTATAGGACATCAACATCAAGTAAAAAAACAGAGCGCATTTGAAGAAGAGGGAAGTTAACTTTGAAGTTGGATATTTGGTTCTAGCGCACTCCGAGAAAGGAAATATTTCCTAAAAAGGGCATATAACAAATTGAAATTTAAGAAAATTGGACCATGTAGAGTATTGAGGAAAATTTTCTCGCAAATGCATATGAAATTGAATTAATTTCCGACATTGGAATATCTCCAATTTTCAATGTTGCTGACTTGTATAGGTATGAAGGCGAGACACATATGATACAACCGAAGGCAAAGAAGAGATTGATTGGTTGAAACAGTTTACCCACAACAAAAACATTGGTACTAAGAGAAGATTTTAGACAAAAAATATTGTCTAAAAAAACAAGAGGACAGGCATTTTATCTGTCAAATGGAAACATCAACCAATTGCAAAGGCTTCGGGATGATAGAAAACATGTTAGTGAAATTGCCAGCTCAGATGTCAAGGACATGAGCCCATGAAGAATTTTGTCCTCGTGGAGTCCGATGCAGGAGCATGAGGCCTCGAGGAAAAGGACTTGAATTTTATTCCAACAATACAAAAAAAGTTTACAAGCAAAGGAGTGGATTCCTATTGAAATTTGCTAGCTTGATTAGATAGGGATTTGAATAGTATTCATGGGATTTGGAACTACTTGTATTCAATTCATTGTATTTAGTTTTGAGTTGATAGATTTAGGAGGAATATTCTGCAAAGGGATTTTAGCTCAAAAAATTAGACAATCTTACCCTTGAATTGAATCTCGAATGGTTGTGCATTAGTATATGTATGTAAGTTTGAATGTATCGATGTGGGATTTTGGGCGTAGGAATAAGTGAATTACAAATTTTTAAATTCCTCATATCTCTATGAGATTTATATGTGAATGTCAAATCTTTAGAGGTTTTTATTTCCTTTCCAAAATATTTCCGAGTTGATGATTTTGTGTCGAGTTCTCGTTTTAATTGAGTTCCATGTGTGTTAAACATAGTAAATTTTGGGTGCTTTGATCTAAGTTCGTAAGCACCGTGAGTCCGATAAGAGACTTCGTGAGGAAACCGTAGAAGGGCTTATAATCGTTGATCCGTGATCCAACGAAGCACGTACCCAAGACACCGTGCGAGACTTAACATTTCAATTGGACCCGAAATTCTATTAAGCGGAGTTTTAAATCTGAAAAATTGTAACCATCCATTCGCTCGTGATCCGATGATTTTCGCATTCAGATATGCGAGGGGTTTAAACTCAAAATTGGATGCGATAGTTTTAGTGGAAAAGGTTTAATATAATTTGAATTTATCACTAAGAGAAAATGAGATTATTTTCTATGTTTGGTTCGCTATTGTTGCATTCCATATAGTTTATACAATTGTGGTAAATAGATAAAAATAAGGAAATTTATGAATGACCGATAAGGATCAAGATCGAAAAAAATAGATCTAAATCCTAATTTAGGAGAAATTGTTTCAAAGTTTGAGAGTTTATCATTAGAACCTACAACAAGCCCACCACATTTTTATTCTTCTTCTCGAATAATAACAACATTGTTGCATCTTATCTCATTTCACATATTCGTGGTCGAGGCTCTATTGTTTCGTATTTCCGGTATTTTGTTTTTTTCAGGTCAAGAGCTTAACACCTCGACAACTTTCGACGGTTTCCCTTCATCATCATATTTATGGCCTCGTACATGAAAAACTGCTATTTTTAAAAATACTGTGTCCTTGAGCCTATACTCGGGCCCTTGCATCACTTGCTAGTTTAGACTTCTCCCAGCGTAAATGAGACTTTCCACCTCCATTCCTCTCCTTATCTCCAATAAGTGATCTCCCTTAGCTTCTTTCGGGGCTTAGTTGTTATGAACTTTTCTTCTTCCATCCAAGATTCCATCGAAGGCTTCATCCTCTCGCTTCCTTAGCTCTCTAGCTCTTGGGTTTTCCACTTAAACATCTTATGTATGAAACATAAATTTAGCCTCATCATGTTCCATCTCTACCTTCTTTCCTCGCTAGTTTTGTTGCATTAGTGCATCAACTTATACTTTCAACTTAGCCATCTCCTTTCAAATTCTTCTGAATAAGTTTTTCATGCCATTTTTCTTAGCATCCTTCTTCCCTTTTTTTTGGCTTTTATTTGAACCTTGATTATGACAATCAATAGCTCTCTTTTCCCTCCCTTTTTGAGCCTTCACCTACCCAATCGTTATCTATAAACAAACCCTTGTAATAAGACTTATCCATTTCTTGTTACCCGAACACCTCACCTTCTCTTGGCTATTCGTTTTTCTCTTGTAGTTATCTCCAATGGAACCTCTCGAGCACCCCTGCTCTCTCCCTTGGCTTCTACTCCTCTACCAACTTCGAGAACTTATCTTATGCCTCTCTTTGTGAGGGCTTCCTCTCTCCCCTTCTTCCTTCCAACCTCACCGGAATGTTTCTCCATGTGCAGCTCTTTTGCAACAAGGGTTTATTTTTCCATATTATTTTGAGAACACAAAATGGTTCCTCCTCAACCTATATCATCTCCTTTTTGTGGGAAAATATTCTCATTACCACCTTGCCTTGCTTAACATTTTTATCGTATTTTTTGCTACCTACACTTGGTAGAACTTCTCTGTATCCAATCATAGAACATAAAACTAGTCATACATGTTTGGTTCTCCTTTTATGATTTCACATTCCTCGTATTCTCTCAAATTTCCCTATGGGTGGAATTCTTTGTCTATTTCTAGCTCTACAATTGTCTAGAATTCTCGCTTAAATTTCCGTAAATCTTTTGTCATAGTTTATATTGCCTCTTTCAAAGGTATCTTCTACTTTGGTATCCTTTATCTCCACCTCTCGTGTCTTTCTTTCTCAAATTATCTTTACAAATGACCAAAACATCGGTTGTCATTTCAATAAAGAGAGAAATTATTACCTCTTTGGTCTTATCCTCTTTGTTGTCTACAAGATCCCATGGTTGTCCTTTTTTCAACAAAGCATTCACCGAAATCAATTTTCTTTGTAGTATTCTCAATTTACAAATATTTGTCTTAATGGTTTTATCTTGCCTTTCATTTTCTCAATTTTCTTCTCTTCTATGTCTTCAAACTTTGGTTTGTAAAGTTCAATACCACAATGATAACAAACCCTTCCTATGGTATGCTATATTTTTCGAGGATCCTTTCTTATTCCTGGGCAGAGGCCCTTCCCTTTTCTTTACCCGTAGTGCTTTCCAAAGTCGTGTGCAAAAAAAAAAATTAAAAATTCTAAAGCTCTTTTAAAAAAAAACCATTTCCCTCACCTTAAAATAAAGATCTCCCACATCCCATATAGTTTTTCTATGTAGACCCTTTTCTTTATCGATGTGGCTCCATGTAGAATATACAACATTTTAACTTTTATATAAAAAAATTCCACCCCGTTAAATATCACCCTCCTTTATATCATAAATTGGAAACCCATATGCACATAAAAAATTCAATAACAAGAGTTACCTCCACATTACATGACCACCGGAAAGGGAACCACGCCAAGGTCGGGTTCGGATCCCGACCGGAGCATGTCGGGGAGTCATTATGATCCCGTACCGACCTCCGACTAGCCGGAAGGTCGTGCGAGCCTTGAAGCTTGTGCTCGCCATAGGCCCATAATGCGGCCAGCTCGATGCCCGCCGTCGGATTAAAGATGTAGACTTACCTGCATGGTGGCATCACCAGCTCGGCCGCATTAATGGGCCTGTTATAAAATTAAATAAGGCTCGCCGAGGGATATTTTATTTGTTCTTTATTTTGACGAGTCTCACTTGTCTTCCAATTGGCTATCAACTATTATCCATGCTCACTAGTCTTCCAACCGGCTATCAAATATTATTCATGCTCACTAGTCCAACAGTCGACGTTTGCAACTTCTTTGGGACACGGAACACTCGAAAACACCATATGGTAGAAGACCAATTCATTGGTTTACTAGTAATGATTTTGGGGATGACAACCGAATAAAAAAATAAAAAACCTCAACTATTCCCTAATTTCCAATTTCCGATTTCTCTAACTATAATCGGTTAGTTGGTGGTCTCAACTTAAATATATTTTCCGTTTTTTATAGCTAGAGACCGGTGAAATTAATTTACTATTTTTATTCATAAGTCTCCGGGTCATACACATAACACTACATAATTATATCAACTAAAAAACTATCATTCCTCGCAGAATTAACTCGAGACACATAAAAGAGAAATGGGGAATTCTTTGCTCCTCGCCCTCACTTTCTCACTTGATGATGATCATAGAAAGTAATTTAAGGGAACCTCGTCTCGATGCCTTTGATCATATACAAATACTAAAACCAAATCAACTAAATTTCACACCGACGAGATCCAAAATTTCACAGAGACAATGCCTACAACAGAAGAAAAAAACAATACTCATTCCTTAATAAAAATATACATATAAGGAGACTTATGAACCACTTGTCTAGACTTCTCCTCGAAAAGGCTCCTATGGAGTCAAGGCCTACTTCTACATGACTATGTACATCAACACAACCCGTAAAAAATTGAGATCTATTCAAAACTACCCTACAACTAAGCCAAAACACTTGCCAACATTTACAAAGACTTACCTAAAAATATCTTTTAACATCCCGAGAACCATATTCCTATAGAATCACGACAATGGCCTATTACAAAATCTTAAATAAAATGAAAAAATAAGAAACCTATCTAGAATTTACATCCCCTTTGGGGCCTTAAATAAAATGAATATTGATCACGATTGCCGACGCCTCCCCTCTTTCCCCCCTCGTCCCAACTCCTTATGGATGCTACATCCTAGAAGCCAGTTCTGCTGACCGTAGCAACGTGCAAGCTCAAGGAAGCTCTCAAGTTCATGGAGGCACAAGAATGGCTTCAATGAGATTCAAACTGTGGCATCCGCTAATATTTCTTTTTTTTTATGGACTATGTGCACCTTGTATGGAGACATGGGGCTCCAAGCCACATTTTTATTTGTTATCACTCACACGGAGCAGCTAGGGTTTTTTTTTTTGGTTTGAAAAAAATATGTTTTCAATTATAAATTACTTGAAAAACTTGAACTTTGGTTTCTCCATCCAGGGGAAAATATTTTTTTATTCATCACTACACTTTCAATGAGAGGTAGAGTCGCTCCCAAGACTCTACATTATATAATCTTTGATTCATTAATTTAATGTAGATATATTTGATTACCAAAAAAAAAAAATTGCCTCATTTAGTCTTCACTTTATAAAATAATAACCCAAATAAGCTTCTATTGGCCACTCTACCTCCTCTAGTAACAAAAATTTGCAAACTAGATAGTTCTTTTACTTCTTCTATTTATTTAAATTGTGTAGAAACTACCTAACTTTTTTGTTGCAAAACAACATTTTTAATTATAAAATATAAAAATTAAACTATTTAAGTAATATAAATAATTTAAATAATATATTTAAATTTATTATTTAAATAATAATTATGAATAGTAAAACGCGTCGGTTCTAAAATTTCATGTGATTTCCCGTAAGATTTATTGCACCAAGAGTGTGCAATCTACAACTCAAGTATGACCCCGATGTCGTGTATGTCACGTTCTTAGACAATAATTAAAAAAATTGGCTATTGCCGCCTCAGTATATTAAATTAAGAAAAAAAAAAATAGGTGTCGACTTAAAAATAAATTTTAATAGTCCTATAAATAAACAAAAAAAAATTAAAACAACAACGGAGTTCTACAACACTACGTGCAACAAGTGGAGGTGGATTCGCATTTGATTCATGACTCTAATTCCGTAAATATGCAGATCAAGTAAATTTAATTTTTTTCATGTTACAATTATGCCCAAATCTACAATTTACATAAGCCTTATGACTCTACTTGCATACGTACTTTGAAATTAAATGTTTTTCAAACAAACCTTAAGGAAATAAATGTAGGTTTGAAAAATGATGTCCACATACACGCCGCATAGTAATTTTATAGCACAATTTTATCTCAAGAGATGTATTTGTGGCATGATAGTCTAAAATGTATAGCAACATTATATATTTTGTTGACTTCTCTATAAAAGAGGTACTCAAGAAGCACCAATGCTAAATACATAAGTGTCGGCTTAAACATTAAATTTAATAGTCATATAAATAAACAAAACGCATCGACCTCATTTTATTTCATGTGATTATTATCGAAATAATTCTGCTAATTTAAAAATAAATAAATTAAAACCACAACTAAGTTTTGCAATTTTTTTTTTTTCTAAATAGGACTAATTCTATTAATTATGAAAATACTGATACAAACCGCCAGATCAGCCAGGAGAGAGCCATGCATGTACCGGGTTGATTGACTATGCTGCCCTTAAGAAGCCTGGGGCCGCCCGCAGTGGGAAACCGACCCAATAAAAACACGCAGGGGTCACGCTCTATAGAAGGGAAACTTCTAGCGAGACTTATACAAAACATGTAAATAACTTTAAAACAAAGCAAGAGACGTCATTATGCCTGCAAGCAGTGGGCAACTAAAACAAGAAATCATGATAAAACCAGCCGTAATTGAGCCCATGAGCCGCCCTGTCCTCGAAGACAAATTCAAGCCTTCTTCCACTCGCATGCATATTCATTTCGTGCCGCCGTCCTCCTTTCCTTCCCCGACCGTCGATTATGTTCGGTGTCGCCTGTCAATTCTCCGCGTGAGGAGAGGGAATGGAGCGGGGGTCAAGAGTAGGGGGCCAGCGAAAGGGGAATTTCTCACGAAGGGAAACAGTGATGAGGGCAAGGATGATGGAGTCACAGAAGTACAAAGAAACGAAGTCTGACCGAGTAGTCCGCCATGGTGGAGCCACGAACCCCCGTTGACTGGAGGAGAGGGCTGACCAGATAGGCGATAGCAGCGCAGGGAAGGGGCTGGACAGGGAGGATTAGGAATATTCGTGAGAGGAAAGACCGGGAGGCTCGCAGGGGACAACAGGATTGCCGTGGCATCTCTAATGCTTTGCGCTCGTCCGCGTCCTCTCGCTGGGCCCAGGCCACCCCCTCGCCCCCGCCTACGTCTCCGCCACCACGTGAAGAGAAGGGAGTGTGGTCGCCTCCTTCCCGAGGAGGAGCCGAGCCCCGAGAGGGGCAAGAGAGGAGTGCGAAGTGCGCTCGACCACCCCACGTCGAGGCCTCATTCTTTCGACGAAGACTTCCGGCATGGCCGACAACAAATGACGCAAACGAGGCCGCCGTAAGGGGGTTCAGGAGAAGGGGGAAGGCGTGGACACAACCGGTGGCTCGCCTTGCGTGCAGACAGTGCGAAGAGCCGAAAGTGCAATTACCAATGGGGCGAAGATCCCGAGAATTCAAATTGAGATTTGAGAAAGACGGAGTACCTCGTGAAGGTGACGCCGAATGACCAAGAGGCACAAGCTTCGGGCAGTTGCTGGCCGCGTGAGAAGTGAACGCCCGACACCGTTTCCGTACAAGCCCAACACCGCAATGACGCCCGTATTCGTTTTGCAAATGGAAATTGCCGCACCAGGGGGCAAGTACTTCAGCGGGAGCACTTCTCTTATGGCTTTCGTCTCCTCTCGCCCCTCTTCCATTATGAAAGCGAATGCCAAAATCGAGCGCCATAAATCGCGAGAATATGAAGGAAGCGAGGCGAATAACATTGTGTTTCTTCCAAGGCATATTAATGCTCGCGTGCGTAGGATCGTGAACACGCGAGGCCAAGTGCGCGGCACAGGCTGGCCGCACAACCTTGGGAGCCGCGTGGATGCCGAGGCCCATTAGTCGCTCGACCAGCGCATCCTACGTGGAGGCTACGTCTCGGCGACCACGAAAGTGCGGCTTCCGTTGAGTTTCTTCATCATGAATACTCGAGATAGAGCGTGAGTCATCATGCTAGTGTGTCGATGCCGAAATTGGCTAAGAGATCGGCGACTTTGTTTCCTTCCCTCATAACATGGGTAAAGGATGTGGCTCGATTGTGGTGAAGCCAATCACTTATCTTAGCAATCCGGGCTCTAAACGCCATGTCGTGGGACACCTCGCCGCATCGGCCCCCCAAAAGAAGCCAGTTGGCAATATTGATGAGGATCTCGGGAATCCTTCTATAATGATGGGGAAGGGTGTCTGCGCCGTACGCGCTCGTGTTCAAGCGCCAAAGGCCTTCAAGCTCCGCCGGGTATTTGTGTCCCACCATAGCCCCAAGAGAAGAGGTGTTGAACATCTCCGTAGAATCTCCCACGATGCCTCCATAGCACAGTTTCGCTGGGTTCCTTTGGAGGCACCATCAAAGGTTGTGTGAAGACTCCCTCGGAGAGGGAGGAATCCGGGTCGAAGGCGTGGGCTGTTGGTCTTCTTGTTTTGAGTCTTCGCAGTAATCCCCACTAAGATTCCAGCTGTGCCACACGAGGATTTCGCACGCTTCTTGGGGAGATCTTCTTCTTGCCAAGAGTGAATAGCCAAAAGCCTCTGAAGGTTTCCGATTGAGGGAAAGCCATAAAGTATCTAAAGAGGTGGATTGATTTTTCAAAGATACGCCTGTGCGTTCTTTCCAAAGAGTCGCGAAGATCAAGGTCGTGTGTGGAGCCGCCGGAGGGTATTGAGGAGGGCCGAGTCATAGGGGCGCGTAGGGCCAACATCAAAGGATAGAAGTAATGTACCACGAGGGCTTGCGAGCCAAGCAGCCGAAAGCTACATTTATTCCAAACGGAGTTGGCTAAAAGAGACGCAGCATAAGGTGTTGAATAGATTCGGGGCCAAGGAGCACACGCTGGAGGCGCCGAGAGGCCGTGTGAAGCCCTGCTGATCCAGTTGTCCCGGTGAGAATACGCTTGTGGACTTAAGAGCGCAGGAATGTGGATATTTTCTCGCAGTGTGGGGATTCCGAGATCATTTGCCAAAGGGGATCACGAGGGAGAGGGGAGGGAGGCACAGCGAGTGAAGAGCCTCCTTGGTTGTGAACATACCGTGGTGGTGTGACCCCATCACAGCAGGACAAGCTCCGGGATCGCAGAGAGCTTCCCGATTTTGTCTTCGATGTAATTCTGCCGAGGTCCCCGTATATATAATCATGAGCTTTCGAGCTATTATGTGATGCTGCCGGCTTCCATTGCCGATACTCCATTGCTATCTCTGTGTCCATCCAATGCTCATGAATCTTTCCCTTCTAATCCCGACTCTCGTCTCCAAAGGTACGTTAAGAGAAACTTTTTCGAAGAGTCGGATTCTTGTTGCCGATGCAGTCTCATTCGAGTCTGCATCGATTGTCCATCGTGCACTTCCCAGCTTGCGTACGTTGAATAAGCGCATAGTCTCGCTTCGCGACATTCCGCATCAAGGAGCCCGAGTTGAGAGAGGATTAACCCGACTAGCGCATCCGCGACAGCTTCATGGTGCCAGCATGCTTCTGCGATTCGAAAGCTGAGCCCAAGGTGTTTGCCGGTTTGGAGATCCATCTCCACCGGACCCGAGCGGCCATGACTTCATTGTTGTGCAAGGGTCTCTTAAACCAAGACCACCATCCGCGATGTGAGCACAAACTATGCCCCAATTCACAAGGAGCCCATTTGCGGCTGTGCCTGAGAGGAACCCCACTTAGGAAAAGCATACTTTGTAGAGTTTCTGATATGTTTCGAGGACCCATTTCGGGGCCGCAGAGAACATAAAAGAGATATAAGCGGCATAGATTGTAAAGTGGCTTTGATGAGAGTGAGACGACCGACCATGTTGAGCGCACGGAAGGTCCAAGAGGAGAGACGGGATTCCAGCTTTCTCAGGAGGCCGAGTCTCCAAGAAGAGTGCTTGATAGCAGAGTCGGTGAGGGGGCGCCAAGATATTTGTCGTGAAGAGTGGCCACAGAGAAACCAAGAATACGGGCACGTTGACCTCGAGATCAGGATGTATGAAAGAAGAAGATCGAGACTCCGGGATCATTTATGGTTAACCCGAGAAGCTTTCGAGAGAAGAGAGAAAGCATAGCGTTTGAAAGAGCGGGCTTCTTGAACCTTGACGGGTGACGAAAGAGCATATTATCATCAACAAATTGTTGATGAGTCAGGGAGTGGGAGCTCGCGTAGGGCAAGGCCGCGCAGGATGGCCTAGAGAGGCTTCCTTTTGAATGATGTCCGCCAAGCCCTCAGGCCCGCCAGAACGAAGAGAAAGAGAGAGGGGGTCGTACGATGCCCTTAGAGGGACGGAAAGGGAGGGAGGGAGAACCATTAAGAAGGATGGGAAAGGGAGGAAGAGGAGACAAGATTCATGATCCAACGAACCCACATGCGATCAAATCCAAAAGCGCTTAGCATTTCGTCGATATAAGTCCGAGCTCAACTTATCAAAAGCTTTGGAAAGATCAATTTTGAGTAGCATGCACTCCGCTTTCTTGCGTGCTTTTAGGGAATGAATGATTTCATGAGCTAAGGATACGCGATCCGAAATTTGACGTCCTTCAACATAGCCGCGTTTGTTCTGGTGAGATAAGGAGAGGAAGAAGAGGTTTGAGTCTCGTTGGCAATGACTTTGGTAATGACTTTGTAGATGACACGAGCGGCGGTGGGCCCAAATTTTTCGAGCACCGTCGCTGCTCGCTCCTCCTTTGGTATCGGTGCTACGAAAGGTGGTGAGGGGAGGAGGCGATCCGATGCATTGTTCTAGATTCCTCTACCGCTGTCAAACCTCTTCTCGACAGGATTCCGGAAGTGGTGGAGGACAGGCGTCGTGAAGCCATCCGGCCCAGGAGCTTTGCCATCCTTGAGTTGTGCCATGGCGACATCTACTTCCCGAGGGGGAGATGGGGTCGGGAAAGCGACATTTGATTATGATCATCGGTGATTAATTTGGGAATGAGTTGCGTGATTTGGATCAATGGCCGGTCAAGCCGGTCAGCATGTTGCTCCTTTTTGAAGATCCTTGAAGTAGCCCACCAACTCTCGTTCCATATCCTCGTGCCTTTCCATGCGTCTCTTGCTGTGTGGTGATGTGGTCGATTCTGCTTTTGCATTCGCCTACGTATGGTCGTGTTGTGGAAGAACTTAGTATTTCTTTTCTCCTTCCTTCAACCAACGGACTCGCGGATTTTTGCCTCCAGCAGGATTTCCTCCTACGCTTATATCTTTCCTCCGGCCTTTCGTTGTAGATCACCTTCTTTGGAAGCTGTGAATGCAATCGTTCTACCCACATTGATGATCTCCTGCTCGCACGTCCTTCATCTCGTTGTTCAGTATTCCGTTTTCTGTCGCAGAGATGTTGCCAAAGATGTTGTGGTTCCAATCTTTAATGCGTGCTTTGACCCACTTGAGTTTTTTCATCCCGGAATTGGTACATTTTTTGGATCCTTTAGGCGAGCAAATCCTTTCCAACCGGAGTGAACAAGGTCTCCAGTGTAGGAAGGGTCCCGCGAGCCAAAAAGTCGAGAACCTAAAAGGTTTTGCCAGGTGAAAGCCTATGCTTTTGCCATTGAGACATTATGGGCCGGTGATCGGAGCCGATAGGGAGAATTGTCGATGATGTCTCCGCCTACGTGGGATCGCATTGTCGTAGAGAAAGACGATCCAATTCTGGAGGCTATTTGTCGCCTGGCGATTCTCGCGATTGCTCCCGCGTGAGCAGGGCCGTTGCAAAAAGGGAACATCCACGAGCTCAGTGCTGCCAATAAAATCTTTGAGCGGGCCATCGTCTTGGTCCGGGCTCGCCTGCGCGCTCTAGTTTTTTCAAAGCGCACCCTCGTGATCATGCTGAAGTCCCCACCCAGAATCCAATTGCGGGTTCTGTTGGAGTTAGAGATGCTCATGGCAGCCTCGGAAAGAGCGCCCTTTACCGGCCAAGTCTTCGTGGAAAATAAACACTGGGACAGGTGTCCGTGGATATTGGTGCCTATAGGGTGAAAAAGTAGCTTGGATGAGGATCGAGGCGAGGCAAGCATGGAAGTTGTCGTCCATCCGCGAGGCCCGAGGACTCCACGCGATCGCAAGGCCTCGAAGACCCCTCCGCGTCCACCGCCATGCAGTATTTGCTTCCCGGGCCAAGCTACGGCCGAAGATGGAGCCAGCCGTTTGACTCACCGTTACAGCACTTGGTTTCCTCGAAGGAAGAGTAAATGGGGATTTCTCCTTTCCGTGTCAATTTTTTATCGTCTCCGTGCTAGCGGACCATTAAGTCCTCGTGCATTCCAGGAGATTAAATTCACCGAGAACTATTGGGGAGAGAGCTTTGAAAAACCTAGTAAAGCTTGGGATATTGTCCCGAATCCGGCCTCGAGCATCCGACCTGGAGCAGTGGTACGCCGTTGCCAGGTAAACGAGGTTCTACCTTCTTTTCTTGGGTTCTTTCATCACCTTCAAAAGCTCGTCCCACCCGCCGCCGGCCGGATGCCCAATTTCCTTGTGTTGTTGCACTTTGACTAGGTGCCAGCCTGCGGGAGTCGATCTGTTTTTGGTTGATTCTATCGAATTCCTTTCTTTCGCATGCTTCTCCGCACCTTTGTTAAGTCCAAACGCCCGAAATCGATGGTTAAGCCATCGCTAGTCTTCTTCCATTTGGATTGTTGTTTGTTCGGTATCATGCAGATGTGAGGTCTCCCGAGCTGCCGAGTGGCGGGACCCTCCAAGAACGAGGAGATTTGGGTCCCATGTGACTTGTTTACTCGCTTGAGAATGAGTGTTAGGGTCGCAGGCTTCCTTCAACGAGAGGAGCGCAAGGAGGGGTAGGCGAAGGAGAGGTCAGTTGGGATGATTGAGGAAATGGAGGGGCCGGGCCGAGTGTTAGAGGAGGAATGGGTTCGAGATGAGGGGTCGGTGTGGTTAAGCACCGCAAAGCTATTGCCTTTGTGTAGATCGGGATTGAAGCCGAGGGACTCAGGGTTTCTTTTCCAAAGTAATGCGGTGCCTCTCGCCGCCTCTTCTCCGCAGCTACAATGAATCCATCCTCCCGAGCTTTGCTTTGCTCTTCCGCTTTTCGGGCGGGAGTCACAGAGGGCGTGCTGCAAAGGTGTCCATGAGCGTGACTGACGTACTGCATTCAAAGGAGCACATATTCATAGTCCGCAGCCCGTGATCCATTTCAAAGTCATCATGAAAGATACTTACCGCATCGGTGAAGCACCTCTGTCCGTGCATTTGGGAATGCGTGTCCGGGCGTAGGGAGGTGTATCTTTCGGAGCTTGGTTTCTTCAGCCAACTCTTTATGAACCCTCCTAGTCCCGATCTGATTGCCTCGCAGAGGTCTCCTCGTCCCAATATTCAAGCGGTAGAGAATAGAGTCGGATCAGGGCCGGCGCCCAATTGAAGTTTTCCTTGTCGGGGTTGAATCTCTCCACCCGAGTTTCTCAAATATAAGCTGCAAGTGAAAAAGTATGGGCCCCCATCCATGACCCTATTCCTGTCTTCTAAACGGTTGAAAGTAGCAGAAAGAAGCCCTTTGCTTCGAGCTGCGTCAGATGCCCCTTTTGGCTTCCATTTGGACGCTATCCGGCCACTGAGAGCTTTTTTCAGTTGGCCGAACCCTACAAATTTCCCAATGAGGGCATGATCCCTCATGTCTGAATCCTTGCATTTATTCGATGACTAGGCGGATCTATTTTTGGCCGTTCCGATGCAATGGGTTTACGGGTGGATGAGGTGGCCCGTGGCGCCTCCGTCCCGGCTTCGGGGAGTAGATTTCGGTTCCGTCTCGCACTGTCGAGTTGTTGTCGGGATTTGTCCTTCATGCGGATTTCGCGCCCGGCTTCATTTGCGAGGGGAGGCTTGGTGCCTCCCCGTCTCTATCTCCATGCGGCGATGCGAGCCGGCGGCGCGGGGAATGATCTGCGTAGTCGAGTTTTGGTGCAATGCGACGGATCTCCGTGGGTGCTAGGGTTTCGAGTGAACGCGGGCGAGAACCCTAGAATTCATCGCTCTTACAATATATGATTAAGGAACGAGTGAACTAAGTTTTGCAATTATTCTGATGAGGTGGATTCAATTAAACCCACAACCGAGTTATGAAATTATTTGATGAGGTGGATTCGCATTTTTTTCTTATTGAGTCATTGGATTCACACGCTTTATAATTCTAGGTAAATATCCGAGATCAATTATATTTTTCCTTCTCCTCGTTTTTTTCAATTTATATCGGCGAGTGTTGAATTATATTTTATCTCTCCGCTCGTTTTTTTAATCTATATGTGGATGTTGAGATATGTAATTAGCAACTACGCGCGGTTGATAATGAGTTTTGACAGATTTCAGCCAAATAAACTATTATTAATATCATGCCAAAAAACCATTATTATCCCTAATATTAATATTAATATTAAAAGATTAATAATAATAATAATATTATTAAATCTAATATTCATATTAATATTATTATATTTAATAACTTTGGAAAAATACAATATTAAATTTTCTATATTATTATATACATTAATATATCACGATATATATTAACTCTAGATATATATGGAAGGGAAGAACAAAGACATAGAGTGATAGAGGTGGAGAGATAGAGGTAGTGAGAAGGGAGAGATGGGGATAAAATCAAGGAGAGGGGAGAGGAGGAATGGAGAGAGAGAGAGAGAGAGAGGGAGAGGAGTGAGAGAGGGTATAAAATGAGTACGAGCGGAAGAGGGAGACATAAATATGGAGGGGGGAGAGATGAGGGAGAGAGGGATGGAGATGAGTGAGAGGATTGGAGGGCAGAGAGAGAGAGAGAGAGAGAGAGAGAGAGTTATGGGGGGAAGAGAGAGGATTAGAGGGAAAAAAAAGAGATGGGGGAAGAGAGAGGGAGGTAGGTGAGGAAGGGAGAGAGAGGAAGGAAGAGAGAGAGAGGATAAGAGAGGGAGGGAGATAGGGAGGAGAAAGGGAGGGATAGAGAGATGGAGTTGGAGGGAAGAAGAAATACATAGAAAGTGAAAAGTGGAGAGAGAGAGAGAGTGAAAAGGGAGAAATAGAGAGAGTGTGTGTATATTTGGGGGTGAGATAAAGAGAAAAAGGGAGAGATGGAGGGGATGAGGGGTGAGGAGAGAGGGATGGATATAGTGATAGAGTTGGAGGGTGAAGAGAGGGAGAGAGAGGGAAAGAGAGATATAGATGTGGGAAATAAAGGGAGAAAGGGGGAAGGAAAAGAGAGAGGTGTGAGAGAGTGGAGAGAGGGAGGGAAAGAGAGATAGAGTTGGAGGGGGGAGAGAGGAAGAAGATTTATTTCATAGATGCATTGATTTCATTGTGGATGGTGATTTCTATCCTATTTGATTTCTTTCACTATATGCATTGATTTTAGTGTAGATGTTGAGAGAGAGAGAGAGAGAGAGAGAGAGAGGAAGGGAGGAGAGAAAGGGAGAGAGAGGAAGGACAAGAGAGAAGAAGAGAGTGATGGGGGAAGAGGGAGAAAATTGGAGAGAATATATATATATATATATATATATATATATATATATATATATAGAGAGAGAGAGAGAGAGAGAGAGAGAGAGAGAGAGAGAGAGAAGAAGAAATACATAGAGAGTGATAAGTAGAGAGAGGGATTAAGTGACAAGGGAGAGATTGAGAGAGAGTGTGTATCTTTTGGGATGAGATAAAGAGACAAAGAATGAGATATGAAGAGAAGGGATGAGAGAAGGAGAGAGGTAGGGATATAGTAATAGAGTTGGAGGGTGAAGAGAGAGAGAGATAGAGATGTAGGGGAGAAATGGAGAGATAGGAAGGAAAGGGAGGATGTGAGAGAGTTGATAGAGGGAAGGAAACAAAGATGTAGTTCGAGGGGGGGGAGAGGGAAGAATATTTCTTACACTAGATGAATTGATTTCAGTATAGATGGAGATTTCTAATCCATTTTGATTGCTTGCACTAGATGCATTGATTTTAGTGTATATGTTTATTTCTAATTATATTTAATTGCTTGCACTATATGCATTGATTTCAATGTAGATGATTGCTAATCCTATATGATTTCTCACATGAAATGCATTGATTTTAGTGTAGACGGTGATTTTTTATCTATTTGATTGCTTGCACTAGATGCATTCATTTCGGTGTAGATGTTGATTTCTAATTATATTTGACTACTTCCACTAGATGCATTGATTTCAATGTACATGATTTCTAATCGTATTTGATTGCTTGCACTAAATGCATCAATTTCGGTGTAGATGGTGATTTCTAATCCTATTTGATTGCTTGCACTAGATGCATTAGTTTCGGTGATGTTGGTTTCTAATATTGTCGCTTACTTGCACTAGATACATTGATTTCAGAGTGTAGATGTTGATTTCTAATCATGTTTCATTACTCGCATTAGATGCATCCATTTCACTTGTAGATGTTGTTTTCTAATCCTATTTCATTTTTTGCATTATATGCATTAATTTCAATGTAGACGTTGATTTTTTGATTTGATGTAATTGGATGTACATTGATGGTACATTAATTTTAAAGTGAGTGGATTAACATTGTGCATTAATTTCAATCGTAGAAAGCGGGGAAAAATGATTGACAATGTACATTTATTTTTTGTGTTTTAGTAATTCAACCTATTAATATCGAAGAGCAAGAGAGACAATGTATGATGTTTAGTACAATAGTTCCAGCTAAATACTTAAATTGTTTATGATTTCAACTGTCCTTTTCATATAATCGATATGAAAAGATGACAAAACTAACAAAGGTGACAATAAGAATAATAGAAGAAAATAATTTGAGATTGATTACAATTAAGACTATTTGTAATTGAGTGCATTCTTATTATTCACATTTTCTATCATTCAATAGTATTACATTGTCACTTTGCATTCAAAATTTTTATTTCATCATTTTTCATCGTTAAAGTTATTAACAATATTTATCTCAACAAACTTAGGTAACTAAGAAAAATTTAAAATTAAAATGACAGGTTAAATATCGGAATATTTAGCATATATAAAATTATTATATTTATATTAGATGTATTTACATATTATTCATAAAATTAATCATATGTTCGATATATTTCTCCTTGGCTTCACACGACGAAACCGGCCTAGATCCATCTAACTCCCAGGATCTATCATGCGCCGAGAGGGATCAAGTCTCTCGAGGTGAAAACCTTTCCTCAAGTTTTGCACTCAAAAAATATGTTTGCACCTCTAGAGATTCGATCCCTCTCGACACATGATAGATCCGGAGTTAGATGGATCTAGGTCTGGTTTTAATATGATATGGATCATCTAAGTTTACACTCTCAAAATAATACTTATTTAAAATTATATAATAATTTTGTTGTTGTATTATAATATAATAAAGATTATTCATATTATATATATATATATATATATATATATATTTTAATTATGATTAATTTTTTTTATTCTAAAAGAGATTTCCACTTCAAGGTAAATTGACTATTTCATCTCAATTTTATTTTAATCATTATTATTGTTATTTTATATTTAGTTTTATGTTATATTCAAAATGTTTTCATTATATAATATGAAAACACAATACAACATCTCTTCCATACTGATCTGGAATGTTAAAATAATATTTTGAATGTATTGTTTAACTTGAATTATGAATATGCTTATGAGGTGGATAAGCTAATCCACCAATATAATACATATACTAGCACACCCACGTTAATAATTATGGATGATATGTTGTAGGCTTAAGCTTATTTGAATGTATAATGACACTAGGTGAGGTTTAAATTCAAATTTTATTTAAAGATTTTTGCTTTACATATTAACAAAAAAAATCATACAAACAAACTCATTATGTTCAATATATTAATTTTATTTAACCTAATTTTTTTATAAGCCTAAAATAATATTTATATTTATTTTGTTTAAAAAAATTAATTTTTTCTCATCAAAATTATTAAAAAATGATAAATTTTACATTAAATTGTTGTGGCCACTTTTTGTAGAGATATTACTATGAAAGATTACTTGGTTCGGTGGATTTATGGCAATTTTTTCAAGAAGCTTCTATAATTTTTTATGACAAGAGTAGAGGTGCAAGAGGCATTGCTTCTTATTACTTCAACATTGGATGAAAACATCTTGTTTAGTATTTTCATGAATTTGTTGAAGTAAATAATGAAAAAAATATTTTGGGATATTCTTTAAATGAAGTATAGTATGAAGTGGAATGAGAAAGCTGATGAAGATGAAGATCTGATGTGAAAGATGCAAAGATTGTAGAGAGAAAAGTTGTGGAGGACTCAACCACAACTAATGAATTGAAGAAAGTGAATAGCCTCTTTGAAGTATACGTGGTGAATTCAAAACTATGGAAGTTGTTGATCGATAAAGAGGAATTTACAAATTTTGATGATGAATATTTGTTTTATGGAGATGAATTGCAAGTTATCACCAGAGTTGATTGACAAATTGTAGTTTTCTTTAGAAGACCAAGTGGTTGAGGATTTTCCCATAGTCATAGAAGAAACAAAATATCATAATGAAATTCTTATTACAATAGCAAAAGCATGTAAGAATATAAAGAGGAATCCATTGCAACAATTAAAGGAACAACCAAGTTTAAAGTTGTTGAAATAGATTATAATGCACATATAAAACTTATTGAAGAATGGCTTGAGAATTCCTTTGAACATATTGATGAAAATCAGACGATTACATGTTTAATGGTAAAGGCTCTTGAAAATGAGAAAAATTATGAATAAATAAGTAATTTAGATGAAATAGAAATGAAAATAGTGGTGGATACAATTGAAGATGTTCATGGTATTCTTATGCATTGGAGCTCATAGGAAATCAAATATTATTATGAATTGATGAGGTAATAATCAAGTGAACAATAGATGAATGTAAAGTGCAACAATCTACTTGTCAATGATATTGAATAATTTGTAAGTATCGAAGATAAATTGAGGTCATAAGGACTTAATGAAAAGAAGCCCTACAACCCAATTGTATCATACGGATAAATAAAAACAAACCAAACAAACCAAGGAAGAAGCATTATTACTATTTAGCATCAAGAAAGATCCAAATGAACTTGTTAAAGTAAAATTGTAAGCATGTAGTGAGTAGGAATCCAATTTCTCCATCATTCGTCAATTGTTGTAGAGTGTTAAGATTGTGTTGTATTATTTAAGATTAAGATCCTATTTCTTAGGGAGTTGTTCAAACTTCCCAACGGACACACGCAATGAGTTTTCTTGTTGATGAATATAATATGTGCTAAGCTCTAGGTTAAACTAGTCTCACATGAAAGGTGAATATTCATTTTATTATTGATTCTTCCTTTAATTTTCAAGTCAAATATTTTTTCATATAATTATTAAATATTTAGCAATTTACATTAAGTTAAATTTTAAAGCTGATCTAATATTAAAATTTAGATTTAGTTAAATTATAAAAGATCACATAATATTAAAAAAAGATCTCATGTTACATGGATTCTTCATGTAGCTGAAAATTCATCCAGTAAGTCACATATTTAAATTGCAAAAAGAACATTGCAAATTTAAGTTCGGAAATATGAACGTTTAGAGAGAAACCCAACACGGAGGCTAACAAACATGCAACAATTGGTAATATGAATTTAATATTTTATTTATCCGTCGAGACCGGTTGTGTATATTTTCTAAGAACTAATTCAATCCCAGTCAATCACACAATCCGATACGTACAATCAAGAGAATAGCCTACTACATATAAGCTTTTTCACAAATGGGTGGTTTGAACCACTCCTGAATATTAGGATCTCGAGATCTAGAATTAGAATCTCAATCCTATTCTAACTTAACTTTCTCCATTAATTTCTAACACTCCCCCTTAATGGAGAAAGAGTACTAAAAAAAGAAATAACATATGGTTGTATGGTGTCTTAGCTAGGCTTACGATGGTAAAAGATATACTTGGTAACAAAGTTTTTCAGAGTTTTCATCTTAGTCTTCTTTCTACGTGAGATCCATGCTTGTTCATTTGTGGATGACATGATAAAAAAGAATGAAATGGCTCTCGAGATGAGAACTGGAGAGTGTACAAACACACTCACACAATCCGATACTTACAATCAAGAGACCAGCGTAGTACATATAGGCTTTCTCACAAATGGGTGGTTTGAACCACTTCCTGAATGTTGGAATTAATGGAGAAATCCATAGTTAGGTTGTTGTTATCATAGAGATAGGATTGAGATTCTAATCATAGATCTCATGTCCTGATATTAAGGGAGTGGTTGAAACCATCCCGTTAGTGTGAGAGCCTATATAATTAAGGCTCATTTCATTCAATGTAATCAGAGTGTGTGTGAGTGTGTTTGTACACTCTCCAGGTTCTCACCTGGAGAGCCATTTTCATTAATTTAACATGGTATCAGAGCTAGGAAGAGTTGAGAGAGGCTGTGCGTGAGGCAAGCCGTGAAGGTGAGTTTGGTGGTCGTTCTCCCAGCGGCATTCTCTGTTGTTGACTGCGTGAGGCAGATCCTGTGGCCGTGAAGGCGTTTTCTAAGGCCGTGAAGGCATATTTTTTTCTGGTGGCGTTGTTTGGAGGTGAAGCAGATCATAAAGCATCCTAGATCGGACTTGCTGGCACCGTGAATGGATAGATCGTGAAGAGGCCGAGTGGTAAGCATTATCAGTCTCTGGTTTTTTATATAAAGCGCTTTTTTTTTTCAAAATTGGAAATTGCTCGGTTGTTCAGTGGAGTAAGCCAGGGAAGAGATGCGTTTAAATGCTGGAGGAATTAGTCGCAGGTGAAGTTGCTTCTGAAGCTGACACTTCCTATCTGGGAAATCTTGATCATGAATGTATTTTTTAGCTGATGGAGGAAACCTGTGCGAAGAGATATATTTTCTTTCAGTTGTAAATAGAGTGAATCTCAGGATGAAGCCATCGGGCGGCGGCGGAAGAAGCCTCAGGAACGCCGAAAAGGCAAAATCGTGATTTCCGCAGAGGAATACGTGCTTCTGTGAAGGATAACGCTCAGGAAGGGAGACGAGGAAATCTATTACCTTCGCTGTGTCGGGTCCTCTGTCGCAATAATCTCCCAAAAATATGACTGTTGAATCATCGAAGGACTCTCTCAGCTCATGCTCCAAATTCATCCACACCCGCTCCAATTTGTCGATGTACCCGTGAATGTCGCCAATGCATATTGGTGGATTTGACCTGCAGCAAAAGTTGTTTTAAATATCGATCGCTGGCCAGCCGTGAAGAATTTTTTTATTTATTTATTTATTTTTACTTACGTTGGTATGATCGATAGTGTGGCCGCTGTCAAAGTTTTGAAGGTGTGGCCGATTGCTGGAGAGAAACCTTCGCTCCAAGTCAGTTTATACTTGAAAGCCTGAGTTTATATTTGGGGAAAGCGTGTGTAGGTGTCTTCGTGAGGTGTATACAGGGCCCATTTCCGGCCGGGTCCCCGAAACCAGCGAACTGAAAGCTCCAAGTCTCATTAAAAATTGCGATTTTGACCAGTTACAGGTTCTAATAAGGCGTACATTGTATCTTTCCGTGTGCGTCCAGGCCATGTGGTGTTTTGTCTACTTTCAAATTGTATGACGGAGAAAGTTATTCCTTGCTGCCTTGAATGAATTTTCTGTGGTCGAAACCCTTGGCTGCGGCAAACCAAGCGTTGTGCATTTGTGATTCTGTTTCAGATTTGCGTATTGTTGTGTGACGTGATTGTATGATCTAGGCATCGCATCCTAGAGCTGAGCTCCTATGCTGCCCATGTTTACAGCGATCTAGAGAATCGCATATATATGACGACACGTTAGTCAAAGACGTAATCTGCAATTCAATAGTCTATTGGTTGGCGTGAATTGGTGGAGCAACCCGGTAAACTGTGTGGAGGTCGTGAAGGCCAAGCTTGGCAAGTCCTTTGGTGAAGGCTGTGACAAAGGGATTTGAGCCATCGTGGGGCAGCGAAGGTGGAAGAAGTATTCTTGCAAGGGAGAAAATAGGAGAAAATGGGTCGCCAAAGTAAATTAAAAGAGTCTCGAAGAAATTTCAAGAAAAAGCATCAACGGAGAAATGCAAAATATTGTGTTGCTGAATTTTGTGATTTGTTTCAGGTTGACAGTGATGGGCCAACTGCTGATCAAGGTGCTGATTTGGAATTTGAAATCAAGTTTGATGAGACTTATATATCTCATGATGAGTGGATCAATTTGATGATTGAAAAACATCAAATTGATGAATTACTATTTGGTGCGAAGGATCTCATATCTTCACATACAGATCAAATGCAGAACATGCTTGTAGCAACAGATCTGGATGAAGGCATAATTATGTCAACAGAAAAGGATGAAGTAGGGAGAGATGGTGAAATGAAAGCTCTTCTGAAGGAGCAGGAAGATGAAAATATTGGTAGGCAAGGATCAACAATAAATTTTGAAGAAGAATTGAAGTTTCTTGAAGCATGGCTTGAAACACCATGTCTTTATGAAATTAACACAGAAGTTGTTGTAATCAATGGTGAAGATGTCATCACTGATGTTCAGATGATTGACACCGAAAATAGTGAGCAGGAACAGTCTTCTATTGAGCCTGCCATAATTCTAAGAAGGATGCGAACAAGAAATCAAGGTTTCCTTCACAGGCGAAGTAATGAAGCGAAGGTACATCACTATCTCATGGCAAAGAAAGTGAAGATGAAGCCTCATCCACGAATGAACAAATATGGTCTCAGAAGCATAAAAACTAAGATGAAAACTCTGTTACCAAGTTTTTTTATGTCTTTTTTTTTACCATTGTAAGCCTAGCTGAGACTAGACCAGCAGGCGTATGTTATCATATGTTATTGTTCAGTACCCTTTCTCCATTAAGGGGGAGTGTTGGAATTAATGGAGAAATCCATAGTTAAGTTGTTGTTATCATAGAGATAGGATTGAGATTCTAATCATAGATCTCATGTCCTGATATTAAGGGAGTGGTTGAAACCATCCCGTTAGTGTGAGAGCCTATATAATTAAGGCTCATCTCATTCAATGTAATCAGAGTGTGTGTGAGTGTGTTTGTACACTCTCCAGGTTCTCACCTGGAGAGCCATTTTTCATTAATTTAACACTGAATATTAAGATCTGAGATCTAGAATTAGAATCTCAATCCTATCCTAACTTAACTTTCTCCATTAATTTTTAACAACTACATGTAATTTAATTAATTGAAAAAAAGACTCCATATAAGATAGTCACTTTTTTCACAAACGTCATTCACAATATAAATATCTCGAATTGGTTAAAAACGAGCTTTAAAAAATTGTAGAAATTAGTCGAATAAATCACTTATTCACTCTGAAGATTAACCTCGGTCATATATCAATTTCGAATTGCATACATAACACATAACCTTCTTCTACAATTAATTGTCACATGCGGAAATAACGAACAATCTCACATCAAATCAATCACACATTAACTCGGTATGTATGGGGAAAGCCTATAGCTGAAAACCCCGCGACTATTGTGTATATTATAATGGAGAAATCAAGTAACCAAACAAGTACAATACTCCTCACAAGTACTCAGCATCTCTCTCATGAAGTTACTCACAATCTAGCTTGGTTTTGAACAAGTCTCGGGTTCAAAACACACCACTAACCGCACTTGCCTCTATTGCGTAAATCATGGCTCATGATATGAAGAGGTTCAAGGTTCGAATCCCTAGCCTTGATCGCGCAATTGTCATGGACAATTCCTCCAAGTGTAATGCAAATCTCATGCAAAACAAATCTACCAAACCGATAGCTTTACTCACCCTTTCATCTACCTCTTCCACTGTCTCCATCGAACTGATCATGCATCGTAGTGAACTCGAAGTGTTCTTGAGTTGAATAATGAGTTAATATTTAGTAAATTAAATATTATTTAATTTAATCCACTCATATCTAGTTGATTAGTTAGTTAACTAATCCCAACTAGTTCAACTAAAACAAACGAACACAACTCCACTATCCGTCCGTTAAATCCTCCAAAACTCCCCTGCACCGAAGTCTAACTGAAGCCAACCATGCAAGATGCCATCAAACCCTAGGAACCACGTGATTCCTTGTGTCAGTTGCATGAGTCACCTCCATGACTCAAATCGAAGTGCGCCAAGAGAGTAAAGCTCACGTTTATAGTCAAAATATTATTAAGGGTAAATAATATTTGACTTCCATATTTTTAGGAGATCGACCTAAAAATAGCTTGGGTCCTAAAAAATAAGGGTCTCATCTATTTTTACCGACATGTCGCATACTTCAAGAATCTCCAAGTAGAATTCCCAAATTATGCTCCGTATGTCTAAAAAAATAGACATAGTCTAAAAAATAGACTTTGCGCTTTGTAATCTGCTGCGGGCCCACTTAGTGAAGGCGACTTCATTTCACTAAGCTCCATCATCTTGCTGCATTCTCAACACTCCCTCTCGAGCAAGATATGGATTATCTCTGCAATCCCTATCCCCTGCTCTATGGAATTCGAACTTGCTCTCCGGTGAGCGCCTTCGTCGAGGATGTCGGCATCCCGATCCTCCGTGGGAACATATGAAAGCATCATGATCCTCCACTCGAACACAATATCCGATGTGATGGTACCGATGTCGATATGTTTGGACCTATCATGAAAAACTGGATTAGCCGAGAGCTTGATGCGGCTCCGGTTATCACAGAGTAGATCACTGTAGGCTCCAAATGCAACTCGAACAAACTGCAGAGGGATCTTCTCATCCAAATAGCCTCACATGCGGCCAAGCTTGCTGCCATGTACTCGGCCTCTCGCTCGAAGCCCGAGTGCCACGGATCTCCGCTTCTCTCGGCCGTACCAAGAAAGCTGTCGACCCAATGCTGAAAATTCCTCCGTAAGTGCTCTTCGTGCCGTTGGGCTTCTGCCCCTAATCCGCATCGCTGAAACCAGAAAGCTTCACTCCATCCTCCTCGTCTGTACCATAGACCATATCTGATGTGCCTACGATATAGCGCAATACATGCTTGCCCGCCTTCCAAAAAGAGCTTGGTAGGCTTAACCATAGATTGCGAAAGTCGGTTAACCGCATAGCATATATCGGGTCGAGTATTGACCAAATACATCAACGACCCCACCAACTGTCGATAGGCAGTGGCATCCACTACCTCCTCCGAAGTAGCATCTCCCTTCCTCCATCCACCAGGAAGAGGGGTATCAACAAGGCTTGCAGCCTTGCATGTTGAACCTCTCCGTAATCTCCCGGGCATACTTGCCCCGAGAAACAAAGCAGATCCTCCACCGCCTATCGCCAAATCTCCAATCCTAGGAAATAATGAAGGATGCCCGAGTCCTTCATCTCAAACTCCCGTGCAAGATCCTCCTTGCATGAGAGTATCAACTCGCTAGTCGCAGCTCAAAAATCAGATCATCTACATACGGTACGATGATCAACGGCTCCCCTCCACCACAATCCGAGCATGTGTTTGGATCCGCCTCACTCTTGGAGAATCCAAGCTCCGTGAAGTAGTCTGTTTATCCGAGTGTACCAAGCACGAGGTGCTTGCTTCAGCCCGTACAAGGTGCTCTCTTGAGTCGGCACACATACGACTCAGCGCTCGAAGATCTCAAAACCTTCGAGCTGCTCTATGTACACCTCTTCCTCAATAACTCCATTGAGGAACGCGGTCTTCACATCCATCCGAGTGAATGTGCCACCCCATCTGCGCCGAGAGAGCAAGGATCGTCCGTATGGAAGAGTACCTTGCGACGTGTGCAAAAGTATCCTCATAGTCAATCCCTCGATCCGTGCGAAGCCACGCGACAAATCTCGCCTTGTACTTCTCCACACTCCCGCCGCCGACCCTCGCTTCACCTTGTAGATCCATCGCGAACCTACAACTGATTTCCCAACCGGTCTTGGGACAATCTCCCATGCATGCGTTCCCGATGATCGAATCATATTCTTCGATCATGGCATCAACCCATGCGGGTTCCTCCACAGACTTCCTCAAAGAGGATGGCTCGTCACACAACACATTGACTCATAAGAGCCATGTATCCGATTAGTACCGATTAGGTGATTTGTCTCTGTCTGTGACAGTGCTCGTAGGTGGTCCTACAACCTTCTGCGATCCCGAGCCGTCGCTCGGCCCTTCGTAGTGCGCATGCGCCCT
Source organism: Pinus albicaulis (assembly GCA_034641835.2). Lineage (NCBI taxonomy): Eukaryota > Viridiplantae > Streptophyta > Pinopsida > Pinales > Pinaceae > Pinus > Pinus albicaulis. The sequence goes on from JAXQQM020084625.1 coordinate 180,183, forward strand.
TCGATGGTTGGCGCCGCTGGGTGGTTTCTTCCACCTCCCGAACCTCCTCTTGTGGCTGATCCACATCCGGAAGCTCCTCCTTAGGAACTAACAGCTCTCCTCATCCGCATGCAAGTGTAGCTCCCTCTCAAGCGAACACCGCATGGCTTTCTCCTCCCGGAATTTTATATCCCGTCGCACAACGGCCTTGCGGCCTGTCCGGCATCATACACCCGATAGTTGTGAGGTGTATCGATGTACCCCACAAATATTCCAACTCGACGATTGGATCCAGCCTTCCTTCTTGCATCCTTCGTCACATGCATGTAGACGGAGATCCGAAAATCCGCAAATGGGAAATATCGGGCCTCTTGCCGAATAAGCCTCTCCGGTGTACTCATGCCAAGAACCTTAGAGGACAACGGTTCTGCACATACACTGCTGTATTGCATGCCTCGACCCCACAAGTGAAGGGGTAGGCCCCCGATCATGCAACATCGCCGTGCAAAGCACCCACGATCGTTTCTGTTCTTCCGCTCGACCACCCCGTTCTGCATTGTGGGTTATGGGGTGCGATGAGCTCTCTCCGAATCCCTTCGCGCTGTGAACTCCTTGAATTCAGCCGAGATGAATTCACCACCGTTATCACTCCTTAGAGCAATCACCTTCTTCCCGAGCTCCTTCTCGACCGGTGCTTTAAACTCACGGAACTTCGCGAATGTATCGCTCTTCTTCGACATGAAGAAGATCCATCACTTTCGAGAGAAATCATCAACAAAGATCACATAATACATGTGCTTTGCTGTCGAAGCAACAGAGAAAGGACCACACACGTACGTGTGAACTCTCTCAAGGATCGTCGTGGCGCGACTATCCTTCTCGTGAAAGGTGGCTTTCACATACTTCCCTAAAGTACACCCCCTTTGATCGATCCGATCGCGCAAGGGTGCCCTTAGGAAAGTCCGAGTAGAAATCTCGTTTGCAGAATCTTCAAAGCTCCATGGTGAAGATGGCCCAATCTCCTGTGCCATAGTTCGCCCTCATCATCCCGAGCTCACCACATCTCCGACTTGCATGCCATAGTGCGATCATCTACTCACAATCGATAAAGGTTCCCGAGTTCGAACCCCTATCTTCCCAGAGTCTCTCCGGTGGTCTTACTCGTGCGAGAAAGATTTCCTTCGCTGAAGACCACATCATAACCCTTATCCTCCAACATCACTACTCGAAATCGGGGTTCTTCTTCAATCCAGGTACATGCATGACATCCTTTAAGACAAAGGGTTTACCAGACTCTCTTCCGAAAGGATACGGTACCGATACCAGCCGCCTGTATCTACCGTCATCGCCCATCTCGATGTGCATACCCAAATCCTTGTCCTCCGGATCCGAGAACAACTCCCGATCTCCGTCATATGAAATGACGCTTACTGCTGTCTAAGAACCACACCGATCCCATCACACTTGAAACCAAGCATGCGATCGGTGAAAAGTCAAGCTCGGATCGTGAAGCCAAAGCTTCTCCATCTGCAGATCTTCCCGCTTGCTTGTTCTTCTTCTTTGGACAATTGGTAGCATAATGTCACGTGATCATGGCGTGAAAACATTTCACTTTCGCCATATCCTCGCTTCTTGCCCTTAGCTCGAGAATGAGAGGTTTTCTTACCCTTCCTTTCTTAGCTTTGGACACCAAAGCGCAGCTTTTCTTCATCGGCTCCCTTTGATGAAGATCCATCTCAGTAGTCCTCCTTATCTCCTCTCGCATGAGATCCGCCCAAAGGCGCTCCCATCCCAGCGAGCTTCTCCCGACCATTGACACTATCTTGATATGAGTGCCAAGCCTTCGGAAGACCAAGGAGAGCCCCGGGTCGACCATATCCTCTTCATCGACGATAACTCCCACACTTCCCGGTTCATCTCGCATTGAGTGAACTTCGTGAGGTATTTAGCGATACTGTCGCCCTTCTCCATCTTGATGTTCCCGAGCTTGTCTTTGAGTGCCGACTTCCCTTTGGTCACTCTTACTCCGGAATATATCCGTCAAAGCTTTCCACATTAAATATGGAGTAGCCTTTCCATGCAAAGTCGGATACAATATGATCCTTGACGCCCTCCAACGGGATCCTTCGACATTTCGCGATCTTCTTTTGCCATGCATCGACCGAAGCTGCATCGGTGGGCTTTGGGACATCCGCATCCACGAACTCCTTCGACCATTATCTTCTAACACCGCTTCCATTCGATCCTTCCATGCAATATAGTTCGAACCTGCCTTCAAGAGCATATTCGAGTCGCAAACCATTGAAAGAAGACATCTTTCAACACCGGCACCAAGAAGAACAACCCCCCGCAAAATTCGAATTCCAAACTCCAAGCTCTATCGCTTCCGATCTACACTTGAAAACAAATTATTTCCAAATCAGAGATTGATCGCAGGAGCATTCACCGAGATCTTTCACCTTACAAAGAAGGATGAATATTCCGGAGGCTACCCGGCTCGCATGCGGACTCGTCCGAGGAAATAAGTTTGCAATCACCGTAATAGATCTCGACAATTAATCTCCCTCTAATACCATGTAGAAATTAAAGCTGAATAAATCACTTATTCATCTGAAGATTAACTCTGGTCATATATCAATTTCGAATTGCATACATAACACATAACCTTCTTCTACAATTAATTGTCACATGCGGAAATAACGAAGCAATCTCACATCAAATCAATCACACATTAACTCGCATGTATGGGGAAAGCCTATAGCTGAAAACCCCGCAGACTATTGTGTATATTATAATGGAGAAATCAAGTAACCAAACAAGTACAATACTCCTCACAAGTACTCAAGTACTCTCTCATGAAGTTACTCACAATCTAGCTTGGTTTTGAACAAGTCTCGGGTTCAAAACACACCACTAATCGCCTTGCCTCTATTGCGCAATCATGGCTCAGTATATGAAGAGGTTCAAGGTTCGAATCCCCTAGCCTTGAGCTGCGCAATTGTCATGGAAAATTCCTCCAAGTGTAATGCAAATCTCATGCAAAACAAATCTACCAACCGATAGCTTTACTCACCCTTTCATCTACCTCTTCCACTCGGTCTCCTTTCGAAATCGATCATGCATCTGTAGTGAATCGAAGTGTTCTTGAGTTGACTAATGAGTTAATATTTAGTAAATTAAATATTATTTAATTTACTCCACTCATATCTAGTTGATTAGTTAGTTAACTAATCCCAACTAGTTCAACTAAAACAAACGCAACACAACTCCACTATCTCAATCCGTTAACTCCTCCAAAACTCCCTGCCATGAATTCTATCGAAGCCAACCATGCAAGATGCCATCAAACCCTAGGAACCACGTGATTCCTTGTGTCAGTTGCATGAGTCACCTCCATGACTCAAATCGAAGTGCGCCAAGAGATTAAGCTCGTCGATTTATAGTCAAAATATTATTAAGGGTAAATAATATTTGACTTCCATATTTTTGAGAGATCGACCTAAAAAATAGCTCAGGTCCTAAAAAATAAGGGTCTCATCTATTTTTACCGACATGTCGCATACTTCAAGAATCTCCAAGTAGAATTCCCAAATTATGCTCATGTATGTCTAAAAAATAGACATAGTCTAAAAATAGACTTTGCGCTGGGTAATCTGCTGCGAGCCCACTTAGTGAAGGCGACTTCATTTCACTAAGCTCCATCATCTTGCTGCATTCTCAACAAAAAATATGTAATAGAGAAATTAAATCATCAGCAAGTCGTATGCGATGCAAACTACTCATAGATTAAATTTGAATTCACACTTATCATTGAAAATTAAATCATGGGTAAAGATTCGTTTAAATGGAATCTCATTTAACTTATTAGTTTGGGATAAACGCATTTACATTTTATAATCCAATTTATAGTATATTTGAAATTGCTTGCAACCCTAATCCCGATTGCAGGTTCTTGGCAACCGCTTAGGTGGCTTTCTCGGGCCCACCTCTCGGCCTATGTTTACATAGAAGAACGTTGGAATTTTTTTTGTGTTGGGGAACTTGCACTTCCAAAAATCAATATTTACAAGTGTTAACTTTTATGTGGTACGAGAATGAGGAGAAGGTAACATGCACTCAAAATCAATATTTACAAGTCTATCCGCACAAATAAGTGGGGAAGTATATGTTCATGGTTAGAGTGAAACAGGTATATTATCTTTAGTGAGTATATACTTCTTTACCTATTAATTAATTAAGTTTATAGGTTTTTTTATTATGAAGTGAGTATATACTTTTTTACATATTAATTAATGAAATTTATAGGTTTTTTATTATGAAGTTTTTTCTCATTATATAGATTCGAGTGAGTATATACTTTTTTACATATTAATTAATTATGTTTATAGGTTTTTTTTATTATGAAGTTCTTTCTCATGATACAGATTCGTTGCTCTAAAAGGAATATGCTTCTTTATGTTTTTGTGGATGGCCAATACGACGGTTGCACAACGAAAATGAAAAGAAAATGGTCCTACAGAATGGTGAGAAATGATGGCGAACTGATTTGTCCATCTGCTTACTATGCGACCTTGCTGTTGTGTGCACCTGTAAAATCCATCTAGGGTCGGATTGTTCTCATCACAAACTAGGAGTCTCATCACCCAAAGAAATGGCTTCCCACTTCCTTCTAAACCCAACGCTAATTAAATGATTTGAGAAGAAAAGATCAAGCTTTGGCTTCTAGAAGAGACATAAACGTCTGATGTAGGGGATCGATGATCCGACCACTCTAACTCTGATGTGGCCAGTAGTCGAACTTAGCATGGTGAGATATTGGCTGCTTACAAAAGAGTTTGGCAACAAAGGCCCATTGGGTATGACATGACCTTCATAACGCTTATGAAATTCATCCACATGATCTCCTTCAAATTCATAGAAGGTGTTGGTAATGCTCATCCAACTCTTCTTCTTCAAATGAAAATATTCTCCGGAATTTTTTTTGCATCTAGTGGGAGATCGGGGGGCATCTGAGAGCACAAGAGGAGGGTGCATTTGACCTGATGGGAAAAATGTATCCTCCAAAACTGCTCTGTTCCAAGTTGTGTGGCAGTTTTCTCCACGGTGCTTCGAATAAGTTTCCCTTGGGCCTATAACCTATCATTATATTGACCAATTTTCATTCCTAAGCCGAGTATCAGCATTCAAATGTTAGCACAAATATTATGTTATAGATAATATAAATAATGTGTACACCTCTCTCAAATGCACCATTTCTAGGGGGTTGACGCTTTCCAACCATCAAGAAAGAAAAGCAGGCATTTTTGGGTTTTTCTTTTCATTTTCCTAGTTAAGAGTAGAAAGAGAATTTTACCAAAACACTACATTACTCAACCAGCATTTCCATTGTCAAAAGGTTGGCCAATTCATTCAACCAAAAGCTACCAATAAGAAATCCAAAAGCTCATAGTTGAAAACAAACCAAAACCTTCTCCAATCCTACTAGTACTACGAAACACACTGGTTTATGCTATCAAACAATCCCACTGCTCTGTTCCCAAAGATAAATTAGTTGAAAGGAAACTATATGCCATTGTAAAGGAACAAGTAGCTTCCAATTCCTTGTGCCCAAGGAAACTCCCTCAATTTGGGACCTTTATTCTGCTTACATAAGACCGGAGATTGAAGTCGAAGATGACATATGCAAATGTTGCATAATAACCTCTAAAATTATTCTAAGATCATTGCAGAACCACTCAGTAGAGTGGCATTCAATATAGAACTTCACAGCGAAGATGATCAATTTAACCTATTAGAAAAATAATCAGATATTTTACTGAATAAAATTTAGTTATGACATTTGAGCACAATCAAAACATAGAACTTGTTGGATTACCGCATATACAACCATATGAATTGGAGAAAAATAACTTGGGAATTTTCGACACTGCATCCTTCATTGTTTCAAAAAAGGGGAAATAGTGAAAGTTCCACCTGCACCACATGCCTATTTACCAAGCATCCAAATTGTTGGAATGTGTAATTCCTACTTTTTTTTAGTTGTGACTTTCTATGTATAGAGTCTGTTCCTATTCCATAGGTTAGCTAAAACTAAGTTCCTAGTTTGGTGTGAGGTTGAGATATTCTATGAACCAACTTATTGCGCGTCCAAGATAGCTTACCAATCTTGAGACAATATCTCATGTATATATGTAACTCTATTTGATTAATACTATAATATAGTGTGTATCTCAGTTTTTATCTTGGTATCAGAGCCTATAAGGGAAATAGGAAATCAAAATATGATTATGTGATGTGATTTTGGTATTAATTGTCCATTTTTAAGGTTGAGTGGCATGTGCGTCGCATCTATGTTGCTGGACCCAAGGAGGAGCTGCAGAGAAGGATATCTCTTTTTGATGAGACCACAAAGTAGAAATTGGTGCGCGAGATTTGGAGAGTTGGTCGCTCAGCGTTCAGTGACGTTGGCGTATGAAGAGGATTTAGATTGGCTATGAAAGTCATGTCTCGCCTCTGTAATTATGTGAAACATGGTCTGACCAGATGGATTGGCAGAGGTGGTATGCCCATGGTGGATCTGAGTGGTCTGCCTGCACTTGAATGGATTAGCGGATCAATTGCAGCGGAAATATGGTGTGCTGGAATGACAGGGTCTGATGAAGCAGGGCATCCATCTACGCGCAGAGAGTCTTGTGCTTGAAATGGTTGGGTTCACATTAGGGCGAGCCACTAAATATTCTGAGGACGGTAGGCAGAGCAGTTCCCACAACGTCTTGGAGCCTCGGCTGCGCTACTGGAAGTGGATTTCTTCTGCTCAAAAGTTATCTGCTCGAATTTGTAGACTTCCTGCAGGGTCTGCCGAAGAACAGTGTCAAAATTCACAGCAGCCTCAGGATTACTGAGTTCGAGCAGCATGGATCCGCGGTGGCAGCTCAAGAGGCCGCTCCATTGTTTTGCGATCTGAGCAGACCACGAATTCTGCGGATCCATGCGTAGATCCACAGTGGGACTCATGAAGTAAAGCAAGAATGTCGAATTTTTTTTTCTATATGCATTATTTGTTGCATGCTACCATTCTCTGAGTTTTCGAGCGGTCTATTTTTAAAAACTCTTCAAAGTTGAATTTCTCTAATTTGTGAAACTGAAAGGTGGAGGAGCTATTTTGTGTCGTCGTTGGACTCGAGCTTGCATATGTGCAAAGCCTCTGCGAGATTGCTAGAGAGGTAAAAGTAAGGAGAGACCAACATATGAATGTGCAACGAAGTGTACATTCTCAAGATTTAACTCAGAATGCCCATCAATTTCAAGGATGTGAGGCGTGAAGTGCAGATCATGAAGAATTTTCCCGATCACCTAAACATCGTCAGTATCAAGGAAACTTATGAAGATTAGAATGATGTTCATATTTTCATGGAGCTATGTGATTCCGACGAACTCTTTTAAAAGATCGTCACATGGGGCCATTATACAGAGCGAGATGCTACTGTAGTTACCAAAAAAATCAATTCAGAGCTTGATTCGATTTCAAAATCATCACATTTTGAGGTTTCTCTCATCCAGTCAACCAATTCGAGCATGGAGAGGGTGGATTGAATCACCTGGAGGTGAAGAAAGCCGTTTTTTATTGTGGGAGAAGGTTGTTGCCAGAGTCTGTCATGCTTCTGTGTATTTTTGAGCAGCGACTAGTTAATGTTGAATTCCCTGTCTGCGCGAAGCCATGAGAATTCAAGTAGCAGTAGTAAGTACTGGTCACATGAATGCCGAGTGGAGGCTCTCTGAAGTTGGTGAAAAGAGGTCACTTGGTTACCCTCGCGACATATAGTGAAGGGCTCTTGTGCTAGTTTTTTTTGAATTTAAATTGGATTAAGATTCATGTCATTAATGTAAACATGGTCGTAATTGAAGTGACATTGGTCTTACCAACTATTGTCACAATTCTGAGTGTGTTGGAATTGGTCATTCCAACCCTACACAAATTTGCAGGATATGATAAAGACATGATACTGAATATGGCAGCATCAAATATTAAAATTTGTGAACAACAAAAAGATGAGGTAAAGAAGCAGTAAAAATTATTATGATGGAGCACGCAGAGGTGTTTGGAGGCTTCCAGCTTCCCGTGTTGGGATCGACCTGGTTGAAGGTTGAACACATTTTTATCGTGGTCTCGTGGCATAGCGGTGAAGTGTGGTACAACATATTTGCTGCAATGGATGAGGGCAGTGTGGTGAGTTTCCTAGACGTGCCTTTGTTCGTATACCAGAAAGACCTCTGGTAAGTTGCAGATGAAGCATGGTGAGTTGCAGCTGATGGAAGCATTTTTTTTGCAGCATTTGTGGAAACATGGTGAAGATGAAACTAAAAGTTCCAACATATTTGCTTTGATGAAAAAAATTGTCTTCGTGAATTCCTTTGTTTTTTTCATGTTGAGCCTGATAAAATTAACATGTAAATGAATTCATGTAAACCTCGTTAAAATAATTAGATGTTTTATTGTTGTGACATTTAGTTTGGAAAACTATTGTCACAAGTGTGAATCTATGTTGGAATTTTCCACTCCAACAATAGACAAATTTATTTGCAGGAATGATTTACTACCAGACTTAATGAAGGGACTGATATTGAAAATGGCATCAAAGGATAGTGGTTGGATTTACATCAAATATTGAAGGAGGATGGACAATCAAGTTTGTGTGAAGTTTTTTTTTGTGATTTTCTTCGAATAGACTCTTGATGATGAGTCACACAGGTGAATCGTAAGAAAGTATAGGATGGTTTTGTAGTGGTCATTGTATGTACCTGGAAACTCCAAGAGTTGGAGTATGTAAGCCTTGTAAAGGCATGTGTATCCCCGTAAAATTTTGTGGTAATCTCAAAACCACTTTGTAATTACAGGTTCGTGGTCAGCCAGAAACTATTTTGCAGTGTCAATTTGTGGTCAGCCAGAAACCACGTGTAACAGTGAAGTGGACTGGAAACATGTTCGTGCTAGTGTTTTCCCACTGATGAAGAGAGCTGGTGAAAGGTTGCCAATGAAGAAATCTGGTGCAAGGTCGCTGATGAAGAGATCCGGTGAGAGGTATCCGATGAAGAAATCCGGTGCAAGGTCGCCGATGAAGAAATCCGGTGAAAGGTCGCCGATGAAGAGATCCGGTGAAAGGTTGCCAATGAGGGGATCCGTTAAAAGTTTTCCGAAGAGATCTAAGACAGATATACTACCGGTGAGAGTTCACTGATGAAGGAAGAGCATTCTGTAGAAGCGATACTCTTCTAGTTCAAACTCTCTTTCGTAGATCTGACCAGTGGGATTTATATTAATCCATTCAAACATCTTTTTTAACATGGTTACGAGTCATCCGATAAAACCCACGTTGGAGGGGGATTTGTAGATACAGGTACATGTATGCAGTGATAATGGTTGAAAAAACATGTATGCGAAGGACATCCTACAAGAATAGCGGTTACAGCAGTTGGTACCCAAGCATTCCTATGGATAGTTGCTCCTTTATATGGACGTCGACATATATTTTTTTTCTTATGTTTGAACAAAACTAGACTTTTCAGACCAGCATGCCAACGTCAAAAACAAAGATGCAAAAGACTCAAAGTACAAAGCCAAAGTAGTGGTGTGTTCTAGCATATGAATGATGTAGTCAAAGTTTGTTTATGTTTGTAGAATAGACTCATGACCATGGTAGAGTATGAGTCACAATTTGTAATTAGAGAAAATATACATGTCATTTACTATTTGTACATGCTGTAAGACCCAGAGAGGCATGCATACCCCTTTGTTATATGTTCCCTCTGTCAGAGAGTTTTAACACCTTGGAAGAGTGTGTCATGCGGAATGGATACACTTGGGTGGGCCATATTGGTTTTAGACTCCATAAGGTGAATTTTATATCTAGGGGGAGTTCATCGAGAGGTTGGATGAACCATGTATGTGAAGGACTTCCTAGTATACTGGTGGTTGGAGCGATTGGGAACCCATTCATTTCGATAGATGGTTGTTCCTTTATATGGACATCGACAATATCATGAACAACATACAAAGTGTAATTACCAAATAGAACCAGTGTAATTACTAAATAGGACCACATGTAGATTTTGCAGATGGATATTGAGACAAGTAGCTATTAAGGGGGTGTGTTGTAATGTGTAATTCCTACTTGTCTTCAGTTGTGACTTTCTATGTATAGATTTTGTTCTTATTCCATAGTTTAGATAAAACTAAGTTCCTAGTTTGGTGTGAGGTTGAGATATTCTCTCAACCAACTTATTGTGCATCCAAGATAGCTTACCTATCTTGAGACAATACCTCATGTATATATGTTACTATATCTGATTAATATAATATAGTGTGTATCTCAGTTTTTATCTACTTAGAAATGGGTTTGGCTGCCATGAGGGTTTCCACATAAGGATATCATGAAACTTCACTGTTTGTTGATATGGTCCATGAGATTTTTTTAAAAATTTATTTGGATGCTTGGTAAACAGGCATGTGGTGCAAGTGGAACTTGCACCTATTTATCCTTTGTTGAAACAATGAACAAGTAGCACCTATTTCCTACTTCGATAGAGTGGCATTCAATAGAGAACTTCACAGTGAAGATGATCAATTTAACCTATTAGAAAAATAATCAGATATTTTACTGAATAAAATTCAATTATGACATTTGAGCACAATCAAAGCATAGAACTTGTTGGATTACTGCATATACAACCATATGAATTGGAGAAACATAAATTGGGAATTTTCGACACTGCATCCTTCATTGTTTCAACAAAGGGGAAATAGGTGCAAGTTCCACCTGCACCACATGCCTGTTTACCAAGCATCCAAATAAATTATAAAAAAAAAATTCTCATGGACCATATCAACAAACAGTCAACTTGCACCTATTTCCTAGTTGTCATTGTAAAGGAACAAGTAGCTTGCAATTCCTTGGGCCCAAGGAAACTCCCTCAATTTTGGACCTTTATTCTACTTACATAACACCAGAGATTGAAGTCAAAGCTGACATAAGAAAATGTTGCATAATAACCTCTAAACTTATTCTAAGATCATTGCAGAACCACTCGATAGAGTGGCATTCAATAGAGAACTTCAAAGCGAAGATGATCAATTTAACCTATTAGAAAAATAATCAGATATTTTACTGAATAAAATTAAGTTATGACATTTGAGAACAATCAAAACATAGAACTTGTTGGATTACTACATATACAACCATATGAATTGGAGAAAAATAACTTGGGAATTTTCGACACTACATCCTTCATTGTTTCAAAAAAGGGGAAATAGGTGCAAGTTCCACCTGCACTACATGCCTGTTTACCAAGCATCCAAATAAATTTAAAAAAAAAAAATCTCATGGACCATATCAACAAATAGTGAAGTTTCATGATATCCTTATGTGGAAACCCTCATGGCAGCCACACCCATTTCTAAGGAGTTCTACAAGCTTCAACATTCGAGTGAGTAGTTATGCTTTGTAATAAGCTCTTCTGTAACATTAGAAGAACTATATAGTATAAATACAAGCACCTAAGAGAAGGTCAATATATGAATTGTTGCATGAAGCAAGCTTAAAAATCTTGTACAAAAAACATCGCACCAGTAGTTCAAGCCAAATATCTGAACATATTTCTATTATATTTGTCCCTCTCCAAGTATGCCTTGTAATTTGATCTTCAATTCTCTTCTTGATTGCCTTGAAATAAGGTTATTCAACATAAGTTTGTTTCAATTAGTCAATCAGTAGGAAAAAATATTTTGGAAATAGAGTTATTCATTTAATTCATTTGATACTATGTTAATTAAATATATCATCCTACTCAGGAAGTACCTTGAACATTCGTCCTTGTTTCTCAACGCATTCCATCTGTAGCTGCTAGTGAGATAAAAAAATTCAGCTCTTCATGATTCTTACAAATGATGCATCAATACCATAACGTCAATCTTTATCTACATCCTCAATAACATTTTTCTTCGCATCCACTGGTGGAGGAGGAATCTGCAATCAAATAGAAAAGGAAAACAAACGTGTGAACCTTGATCATAATCATTTATTTTTTAACTGAAAATTGATGCCAATATTTTTATTGCATTAGTAATCAAACTTTTATTCTCCTCATTTTGTCGGGAAATTTTGCGTTGAATTCAAAATAATATGTTTGAGCTACAATTTTTGTGTTTTGTTTCTTTATTGAGGATTTTATATTTTGCACATGCAAGGGAGCACATCAATCTGACAATATCTTCATCGGCTAAATTCAACTGGGACTTGATTTCGGAGTAACTTAGCCTCTTTGATGCATTGAACAGAAAAAATGTAGATGCTTGAGTGATCATTGGGATGCAGTAAATTTTCAATAGTATGATATCAAAAGGTTGGTGAATTCATAGATGAAAAAGTGAAAAGCAAAAAAAAAATACAACATTTGGGCTATCAAGTATTATATCTAATCATTCTTTAAACCATTTATTTTTATTTCACAATTAAACTTAAAAGTATCACTAATAAACCATAAAAATCCAAAAGTAGGGACAACCAACAATGAAAAATTACAAGACCTGGTAAGTTGTTACAATAAATTCCATTGGCATGGGATCAAACTTTCCAATAATATGCAGTTTCCCAAAGAATATATCCATGTAAGCTTCCAATGTTTATTTTTTGTTTTATACAATTCTTTAAACACCTCAACACATTTAATCTGCATTGCAGTAGTAAAATTCAACATACATAGGAGATATAAGTAGATCCCTCAACATAAGGCTAAAAGAACACGTTGCTGACATTTCAAGAAATAGAGCCACAAAAACTGGCTTAGATGAACATGCTTGCTCATCCTCACACTAAATTTGCATGGAAGAAGCTAAAATTATCAAAAAAACAAGACCACTACTTAAAAAGGAAAATTAAAGAAGCTCTAAAAATTGAAAAATGGAAAAACAATTTGAACTGTGATGATGATTTAAAAATAAGTAACACGTGGAGACCATTAATAAAATATAATCCTAACATCAACTAATTAGATATGTTATTAAAAAAAATTTAATTTAATAATAATACCATAACATCCTAATTATATTCAAAAATCATGATTTAAAATAACTATATTAAAAGGATTTAACCATATCAATCCAATCTATCAACCATCATTTTTACTCATATATATAGTAGTGTGGAATAATTTGTTGTAGAGATTTTATAACCCAACATTTCAGACTACTGAAATGAATCCTCCATCATGAGGGGAACGCCATTTATCTTGAGAAGATTGATGTGAATTGTAGAGCTAATATCTTAGTGTGTCACTAAGATATTAGCTCTACAATTCACATCAATCTTCTCAAGATAAATGGCGTTCCCCCCATGATGGACTCATTTCAATAGTCCATCATGAGGGGAACGCCATTTATCTTGAGAAGATTGATGTGAATTGTAGAGCTGATATCTTAGTGTGTGTATATCTTAGCTCTACAATTCACATCAATCTTCTCAAGATAAATGGCGTTCCCCTCATGATGGATATGGACTCATTTCAGTAGTCTGAATCGTTGGGTTATAAAAAATCTACAACAAATTATTCCACACTACTATAAAATAATCTTGTCGCTCCTCATGAAGTTGCAGTAATATGCATTATATGAAAAACTACGTATCAACTCAATAAGTAGATTAAGATAAAATGACTTATAACTTGGCCAAAATCCAGTGATCAAAACTATCATAGTCAAATATATTCCATGATGTGTAAGTGGGTTTTCATTAATATATTCCTCAAAATTTGTTTGATTCTCCCTTGCTAATTTTAAATTAGTAACCTAAACAGACTAATACTGAATAGACATGAAAACATAAAAAAATAAAAGTTGCAACTTTTATATGCACAAAACATAGAAAATAGGAACAAATGAAAATGGAAAGATTTACTTGGAAAATTAAAATAAATTAAAGAGTAAAATGAAAGAAAATTCAAGTATATAATTTTTTTAAGATAAATTAATAAGCTTTCCTGATACAAATTACAATTACAATTTTTTTGAATAATAGTGAAATACTAGCATACCACTCCCTCCATTTTAGAAGAACTGACCTCCACACTATTGCTTCAATTTTGTCAATATACTTATTTCATGATCATCATTTTCAGTTTTATCAAATAGAAGTCTGTGTGCAAGCTTTTTCCTGCAATATTTAACACATCGAAGGTGTGTATCCCAACATATAACAGAGCTAAAAGCATAAACATCTTTCAAAATATTATCACATCTATACTATTAAAAACAATATAAACATGAAACACGAAATAATTGAAAATATGCTTCCTATTATTACTTAATGAAAATGATGCACATCCCCGACCTAGAAATATTACAATGCACTATATACAACTTATAATACTAAGGAAGATCCCATTGGCTAAGAAGCCAAATATAGAGGAGCATCGATTATGTCGGTCATCAAAGACTTGCACTTGGAACCAACCACTTACTAAACCTTACTTTGGTACATGAGGGGTGAAACACATATCTAAGGGGATTTCAATCATGGAGGAGTTAATGAATAATCCCTCTTTTCCATGTAGTTAAGCCCCCATTGACAATACCCAATAGTTTTGGAATGCATTATTTAACAACATGATTGAGGGATTGTGATGAATGTATTTTCTTTTTATCTATTAAGAGGGTGGGTACTGAGAATGTTGCAAATGTAACTTCCATCAAATTTGACAAGGAATATGAAGAGTAGAGACTTATACGACTCAAATTTCTTTAAAATTTCAGAATTCTTGTCCTAATAAATTGTGCAAAATTCAAGGATTTGGTAAATATTTTCAAGGTGATAGAAAATGGTATACCAAGCAGTGATTGTGCACCCAACTTAATGTTCAGATTCTAAAGGATATGGGCAATAATAATGATCATGAGCTATAGCTCTTCACATGAAAAGACTAACCTTGTGGATTATTAGGGAGGAGAAGATAGGTTTAGTACACGGAAGATTCATTCTTAAGACTGTTATCTCTGTGTGGGAAGCCATGGATTGGGCTAGGGAGATTAGACATAATTCTTTGTTTCTTAAGATTGATTTTGCAAATATTATGACAAGGATGATTGGTATTTCATCATATATATGTTTTTGTTTGGTTTGAATTTTATTGCAATGGTGGAAACCCTCTTTACTAATGCTTTAACCATTGTCTTAGTTAACAAAACTCTAACCAAATGCATTCCACTACATCAATTGATACCACATGGTTGTCCTCTTGCTCCAATGTTTTATATGTGGATGCCTTAGGATAATTATTGGAGTCTACAAGGACGCAAAGGAGATTCCGCGACATA
Source organism: Pinus albicaulis (assembly GCA_034641835.2). Taxonomy (NCBI): domain Eukaryota; kingdom Viridiplantae; phylum Streptophyta; class Pinopsida; order Pinales; family Pinaceae; genus Pinus; species Pinus albicaulis. Next base: position 195,523 of record JAXQQM020084625.1, read on the forward strand.
TCTCTTCAAGATGGATTGAAATTTATCAATGAAAATATTGCCAACAATTCTCTTCTTTTTGTGTGCTTGGACCAATATTTAGCACAAAATACTAGGGGTTGTTTGAATACTTTCTTTTGTGCTTATAGGGCTATAGTAAATGAATGAAAAAATTATTATTGATTGATCGAGCTTGAGGATCCTTGAAGTTGGATTTTGTTTTATGGAATTGTATCAATCCTAGCATGATTGTTCACTATCTTGGGATTTAATTTGATATTCACCTCTCCATTGTTTATAATTTAAAGTTGAAATTGGTGACTTAAGAGGTTGTAGTCAAAGCTTATGGTTCAACAACATAAGGATCTCCTTTTGGCTAGGAAGATTACTTTGGTATCATATTTTCTCCAAGCCTCACACATCTACGATGTCACTCACTGGCTCCCAAGCAGGGTTCAATACAAGAGATGATAAAAAATTCTCAAGTCCATTATTTTGTCCAAATATGATGGCATGTGAGGTCTTTGTATGGTTCTTTGGGAAGTTTGCATTATAAGGAGGGTGGATTTAACATTTTTTATGTGGCGATGTGGGGTCATTTTGACAACATAATGGGCTACCAGGTTTCTGTTGAAGTTTTCAACAAGAAACAGTGAAAGAGGCATCCAGAAACATCATCCTTGATTCTAGTGAAAAATAAGCACCTAAATTAGGTGGGGCCCACACAGGCTATTTTTAGGTGTATGTCTATTTTTATACATGATGAAATTAGTAGGAAGCTGATTCTAGATGGTTGAGCAAAATATATTTTTAGATGAGTTTCTATTTTTAGAAGATGGCCGAAGTCTATTTATAGATCACAAATCTAAAAATAGAATGCATGTCGATTATTATTAGCCCTTAATAATAATCAGACAATAAATAGTAACTTATTCTCTTGGAGCACTTTATTTCAGTTAACTGATGTGGAAAACTAGTTGATTGAAGGAATTTCAAAATCCAAGGTTGGTTTGTGACTCATGCATAGAGGACTTCATTATAACTGATTGTGGCAAGTTGTAACATAGTTGGACGAGTAGTTATGTGAGTTGTTATTTAGTTTAACTTAGTTCAGTGAGTTAAACTTTGTTGTGCTAGTTGTAACTGAACATACACTAGTGAAAGATGAGTGAATTAATTATTTAATTAATTCACAAGTAGTGTCTTACTTGCAACTGAAGAAATACAACAGTTAACTACTTGCATGTCAGATCCAGTGGAGACCCAGTGGAGAGATAAGTGAAAGGGTGAGATGGAATATCTGTTGTGACTATAGTGGAGCATTCAATGCATCCACACACACATTGGAGATTCCTATCGTTATTTCACATTCAAGGAAAGGTAAGGTTGAATTCATTTAGGGTTCTTCTTCAGCAGGGATTACACAGTGGAGGCAGGCTGTCAGGAGGCAAGAAATTGGTGCATAGATATGCAAATTTCTGCATGACAGTGTGTGATGATTATTGATTGTACTAAGAGCTCTATGCTATGATATTTGTATGATATTGTTACATGTTCCATTAATATACATAATATATGATAGTTGGGGTTTTTATCTTTAATCTTTCCCGGTAAAAACATCTTATTATGTACGATTGATTTTGCTTCATATGTGTTTTGTAATTGGCGATTTAATTTCCGCAAAGAATTAAGTGGAACGATTATGTATTTAACATAAGATTAATTTTTTAGATTAGGAGAATCTGGAAATACATTATTATTTTTATAAAATTCTACATGGTATCAGAGAAATGTTAATCAGTGGAGATTACAATATTGAAGCGATGCTGAGTTTTTGTGTTGGTGGACAATTCGAATTTGTCGCAAGAATTTCTTGGTGCGACAGTTGAGTAAACATTGAAATGGATTTCAATGGGTTGCAGTTGTATTATGCACTTGAGGGCTGATCAAACTACATATCCTGGAAGGAAAGGATGGAGGCGGTGCTTGAAGATAATGGCTTGAAGGAGTTCATCGATAGTGATTTTCCTAAGCCCACTTCGGCGGATGCTGCAGTACTTGGCGCATTGCAAAAGAAAGTAGCAAGGGCGAGGAGGATTCTATTGGAAGGTGTGAAACACCATATTGTGTCAAGCCTTCATGGGAAAGCCACTCCATTTGCAATGTGGAAGGATTTGACAGATCTTTTCCAAAGCAGTAGTGACCATAGGAAATTGGCGCTGAAGGATAAACTCAGAAAAATCAAGATGGAGAAGAACGGCACTATTCCAGTATACTTGACAAATTTTGTCTAATGTAGTGATGAGCTTGGGAGTGTAGAAGTCAGTGTTGTAGATGATGACTTGGTGAGCTTGGCTCTCCTTGGGCTTCCGAAGAGTTAGCACAGTTATCAAGACTCTGTCAATGGACCAGAGAAACTGTCGGATTGGGAGCGACTGTGGTCGGATCTAGTGTAGGAGGAGGTAAGGAAAAACACCAAGGATGGATCTTCATCAAATCATGATGATGAAGAGGACTGTGATTTGGCTGCCAAGGTGAAGAAGAAGAAGAAGAAGAAATTTCATTCTAGATCTGAGGCCGGAGAAGATGGCAAGGAGCACAACATGTCCAAAGTGAAGAGTTTTCACTGTCACGAGTTTGGACATATTGCCACAATTTTTCCACATAAGAAGAAGAATAAGATGGTTGTTGGAGCTGCATCTGGTGAGGCCCTTGCCTTACAATTTGAGCTTGACTTATCATTGATCGCATGCATGTTGTCTAGTGCATTGGGATCGGGGTGGTACTTTAATAGTGGTGCTTCCTTTCACATGACAGGAGATGAGAAACTTTTCAGTGACTTGGTGGAGAAAGATCTCCAGATGCATGTTGAGTTGGGCAATGATGGACGATATAGTGTGACCAGAATTGGTACCATTACCTTTGAGAGGGTGTCAGGTAAACTCTTTCATCTAAAAGATGTTGTGCATGTTCTAGGTTTAAAGAAGAATTTAATCTCAGTCGCAATGTTAGAGGATAGAGGCTATGATGTTGTCTTTAGTGAAGGAAAAGTGTTCTTGCGACACAAAGAAATAGGGCAAGCCAAGAAGGTTGAGATTCGAGTAAATAATCTCTACAGACTTGAAGTAGATGGGATTTCTACAAAGCTTCCTACTATTGGGAAGTGTGATAAATCCATGGAATTGAAGCTTGAAAGGGAGCAGGATTTGCATGCAGGTAAGAGTGAACCTCAAGAAGTGGAGCAACCACAAGATGAGGATCATGGAGTAGGAACAACCACTCATGCAGATAAATTTCATGCCAGATGGGCAGAGGGAGTGCATGCAGCTATACCACCAGGTGAAAGGTGGGGTGACATGCATGAATAATACCAAGAGGAGTTTTCTGGGCAGGATTCATTGAGATGGTGTAGATATCATGAATTAAACTTGGCTACGAGGAGCCCATGGTACAATAGTAGCAGGATCAGTTGGATTGATGCAGTCGGATGTCGTGAGGACATGAAATCAAAGTGACATTGTCGGATACTGGAGTGAGGATCAAGAGTTGACAACAATGCAGAATGCATGGGTTCAGATTTCAACAACGCAGTGGTTCCTGAAGACATGTGCAGTAGCTAAGCAGAAGTTAGAAAACTTTGATGACAGATGTATTATACTGATTCAGTTGTTTGGAGGCTATTCAGTTTCGAAAGTGTTGCATGCAAGTATTACAGGGCAGATGCATGGAGTTGCAGGGCGCATGCAAAGACATACCTTTCTTATTGAGAGGGAGTGTTGAAGTTTGCAACAAGAAATAGTGAAAGAGGCATCCAGAAACATCATCCTTGATCCTAGTGAAAAATAAGCACCTAAACTAGGTGGGGCCCACACAAGCTATTTTTAGGTGTATGTCTAATTTTAGACATGATGAGAAAAATCTAAAATTAGCAGGAGGTTGATTATAGATGTTTGAGCAAAATCTATTTTTAGATGAGTTTCTATTTTTAGAATATGGGCGAAGTCTATTTATTGATCGCAAATCTGAAAATAGAATGCATGTGGATTATTATTAGCCCTTAATAATAATCAGACAATAAATAGTAACTTATTCTCTTGGAGCTCTTTATTTCAGTTAACTGATGTGGAAAACTAGTTGATTGAAGGAATGTCAAATTCCAAGGTTGGTTTGTGGCTCATGCATGGAGGACTTCGTTATAACTGATTGTGGCAAGTTGTAATTGAGTTGGAAGAGTTGTTATGTGAGTTTTTATTTAGTTTAACTTAATTCAATGAGTTAAACTCAATTGTGCTAGTTGTAACTGAACATACACTAGTGAAAGGTGAGTGACTTGATTATTTAATTAATTCACAAGTGGTGTCTTACTTGCGACTGAAGAAATACATCACTACTTGCATGTCAGATCCAGTGGAGACCCAGTGGAGAGATAAGTGAAAGGGTGAGATGGACTATCTTTTGTGACTATAGTGGAGAATTCAATGCATCCACACACACATTGGATATGCCTATTATTATTGCGCAGTCAAGGCAAGGTAAGGTCGAATTCATTCAGGGTTCTTCTTCAACAAGGATTGCGCAGTGGAGGCAGGATGTCAGGAGGCAAGAAATTGGTGCATAGATATGCAAATTTCTGCATGACAGTGTGTGAAAATTATTGATTGTACATAGAGCTCTATGCTATGATATTTGTATGATATTGTTACATGTTCCATTGATATACATAATATATGATAGTTTGGGTTTTTAGCTTTAAGCTTTCCCAGTAAAAAAATCTTGTTATGTGAGATTGATTTTGCTTCAGATGTGATTTTCAATTGGTGATTTAATTTTTGCAAAGCATTAAGTGGAAGGATTATGTATTTAACATAAGATTAATCTGTTAGATCAAGAGAATCTGGAAATACATTATTGTGTTTATATATTTCTACAGTTTCTTGGAGGATCCACCCAAAGGAAAATTTTAACGTTCATAGACTCCAGTATGCTCATCATCTACTTTTAATCTAAAGCCATTTTGAGTTGTTTGATATTATCGCATTCCCTTAATCCTTTAAGGTGTCTGGACCAGTCATCTATTGCAGCATATGGGAGGATTCTAAGTTTGTATCTCCTTTTGTTAGTTCACTATTACCAAGAGTGTCTTGTTATGGGCCGCTCCCACCCTAGAACCATGCTCCTAGCAGGAGCATACAAGCAAAATCCATTAGATCACACTTCAAGCCCTTTTGGCATGTTCCCTGCCACTTTTTGGAACACAACGCTCCGAAGGATTGGAGATAACTAGCGCATCAAAAGACATTGTGTTTTTTTCGTCCTCCTAAGGATTGTTACAAGATGAATATTGATATGCAAGGATTTTTCTGGAGAGATTGAGGTAGGAAATTTGGGGAGATATGGGAAGACACTTCAACAATATGATTCCAAGAAACTCTGCTCTGATCGGTATCGATGGTAGCCATAGTCACTATCCAATACAACAGAAAGTTTCTAATGATACAAAGGGGAGGATTCAGCTGAAATCCAAAGGCATTCTTATCTTCAGACAGGAAAAAAAAAAGTTTCTGGACTTTTTCTGGAAGCATAATTTTTTGGAATGTTTCTGGTGGAGTTTGGTTTGAAGAATAAATTTTGGTGTCAGTGGCTCAGGAATTTATATTCTCTGAAAGGTCGAGCTCTAGAATGGAAATATTGGGTATGTGGGTTGTTGGCTCGTGATTCTTTTGAGGGGATAAGGAAATATCAAAGTCAAGAAAATGAAGGGCTGGAGCGGGTAAGATGAAGGCCCAATGCTTCAGGTGCGGGCTGGGCAACCCCCACTCCCACCACGCCACATCATCCATCACCCATCACACATCACTTCCCGCAAGTCTTAACTCTTACCTTCCACCGAGCGCCCATAAATCTTGAGATATGAGATCTGCAGATTGTACCCCACCTCTGTCATCCTATGCCATCCGTCATTCCCCCCCTCATCGCACATCGATCCCCGCAAGTTTTAACCTTTACCTCTTAAGACTTAGCCAAAACTTATATTTCTGCCGATGTGATTTGGTGGGACCCATCCAACCTTACCGCATTACCAAATCGCATGCAAACCTTTGTTTTTTCCTTTTCACACTTCCCGATGTTTAAGTGCCTACATATCACACTTCAAAAAAAATAACATTTAACCCTCGTCGTGTGCTTTATAAAAACTTGTGACATGCGATCTGCGAGCAGTTCCACCTTCATCACCACATCACCCTTTCTCCTCGTCGCACTTGGCTCCCCGCAAATTTTAACATTTACCCTCTACCGCTATCATGTAAACCTTGCGATATGTGATCTGCGGGTGCAGTCCCACCTCCGTCCTGCCATGACACTCCTCCCTGCACTTCGCACTTTGGTGATTTTAAAACTTACCTTTCATGGTTATCCTTTAAAACTTGTGATTTTTGATTAGGCCCCACAGCACCGCACATCGCACTTCGATAGTTTTAACATGAACCTTATCTTGTAAAAATTGTGATATGCGGTATGCAGGCGTAGTCCCACTACCTTGCCATGTCATCAATAGCCCTCCTATGGCCTTTTTCGCCCATTTCAGTGTTAATGAGTCCCGATTAAATCCACTTCCGCCTCTACCATCCTGCCTTTAGCTCCGCTCCATGTCAATACATCCGATGGATCATAATTGATTTCACACCCCTTCCACCTTCCAAAGGTTAATGCAGGGGGGTCCAAAATGGTCGGTTTCTAATACCATCTCCGGTGCTACGTGGCAGCTTGTGGTGATTTCGCACCCCCCCCCCCCATTCAATACCCCAAACCATTCACACCCCCCTCCAAAATTTGGTTTCCAGTTTGCAATTCAAACACAACATGGGATTTTGGGTGGAACATATAGTAGTGGTTTATTCAGTTTGCTCAGGAGATCTCCACTGAAGAGCTAAGCGCATGCAATACAACTGACCAATTCATAATGGACTAAGTGGAAATTATAAGGCTGAGGGTGTGGAGGCTTTCAAGAAACAGATGGAATCGCATGATGACGGCCAGCCTGCCCACCTACGATCACTCCTCGCCATATCATTTTGAAGGATCCCATAATTGGCCTCCATGGGCAACCATGTCCTTTTTTTTCTGTTTAATTTTGATGATTTTTCTGGTGAAATCTCAATTTCACCCATTCCTGTTGTTATGCAGAATTATGGATTATAGATAAAACACAATCCCTAAACGTGGTGCGCATTTAGAACAATAGATTAAATAATTTGCAGCTAATTTTCCTAACAGTAAATAGACACACAAAATATATTAAGAAACTTACTTGGAGTCCAAGCGCTTCCTATTCTCCTTCTGTCGTTCTTGCTGTAGCTTCCAATCCAAGCTTGATCGCCAAACTATTTCCTGCAAGTATGAACACTAAACAGAAAAGAGATTGCAATATACATATGGCTATTCATGTTAATCAGTTAAATCAATGAAACATGAAACATATAAAACAGATAAGAATCCATAATTTGAAAGACAAAAGCTTATACAGATACATATGTGGGAAAGTAAGCAGAAATCTTTATTAATGGATAGAAGGGGAGGTTACAACCAGTGATTGATTTTATGTCACCAACTCCAGCATCATTCCAGCCTCATCACAATGAACATCTCTCCAACATCATATCACTCAAATCAAACCCTTAATTGATATTCCAAAAACATTTCTCTACTAAATTTCTTCCTTCTCAAGCACTAGGATCTGTGCTCAATTTATAGATGAGCTTAAGGTAGTTTCACAATCAATGACTTTCTAATAATAGGCAAGAAATGTTCCCAAGCTCAGAGGTGTTTAATGGACACATGGATTCGAAGTTTGACACATATGCACTCTTCTAGAAGGCTTTGGCCATGTGGAGATTCCAGAACAATGAGAATTTTTCTCCCAATTGACCAACGCACCCTTGAGTGTCGAGAAGTGCTTTGAAAAGCACCCTTGAATGGAGGTTCCTGCATATGCAAAGTAGTTTGCCCCTTAAGAGACTGCATTGGTGAGGTCATAGGTGATATAACATGTACTTCAAATATTGGAAACCTTGCAATGGAATTCATGGATGATTTGTTCTTTTTCTTTGTCTTAGGGCATGTAGCAACTGAAATGATAGGGGATGATATACCCTATTCATTGGTTCTAGGGATGATGTCCAGTCTTACCAGGTCATTGGGAATGGTGCCCAAACTGACCTATAACAATTCCCCCCTAAAGCATGAAGTCAGAATAATAATAGCAATATTTTTTGAATGAGATGCTTTACACTGTGATGGGTTGGAGCTGAAGCGAAGTGGTAACCTTCATCAATCTTACAATACATTACATCATGATATATCCTCTTGATCATGAATTGCTGAGGGAAGGCATTCCCATTATCAGCACATAAACTATCTAATAACATGTACACAGTGAAGAAAGTCGTCTATATTGGAATTTTTCCCAATACACACATGCCTACAGATATAGGCCCATGTTCGGATGAGGATCTATATGTAAGGTAACTGTACAGATGATGTGTACAACAATCATGAAATCATAGCCTAGATGGCTGAAAATAGATCTGGGATCTTCTTATCTCGTTCACTCGATCATTCAGGTACAAGTCCAGCCATGCGAATATATGATTTGTAGTCGAACATGGTAAGACATCGTTTGATTACCAGCCAATGATGTGAGTTGTTAACAAACTTGAGAGAACTACCATTAATGTTAATGGCCCTCAAGGTACTGCAGTACATTTCGTAAGGCGTGAATAGATGATTTGATGTCGAATGCCAAACAAAATATTTCTGTCAAAAGTCTGAAAGCGAGGATCTTGTCAATGTTGTAACAAGCCTCATGGTTCTGGAATATGATGTTTGTAAGTGAACTTCCTGGATGATGATATGACGTCGACAAGAAGTCACTTTATTTCAAAACAGGAGCTACTGATTTCAGAGACAAATTATGACTTGATATAGCAATATTTAAGGATTATTGTCATGAGAATGAAGGTTTATGAGTATTGCAGAAGGATGAGTATTCACTGGATGACTTCTCTTGAACATATCAGCGACACTGTGATGAGTTGGCAGCATTGACCCAAAATCAAAGTGAAGGTATGATGAACCATAGGTATGAATGAACCTTCAAGAATATTACCCAACCCAAATAGTCACAGTGATGGAGTGAAGTGTCATGTTCAAGAGCGACCTGCTACCGTAAAAAGTTCTATTCACTTTCCCAAATTTTCCTCAGTCATTTGTCGACCAGTACCTCTTTATTTTTTAACAAGCTTGAGGAGGATAACATATGCTTGATCTATAATTCAACCCTTCGGGCGAATAATGTATCGCTATTTAATAATTTAATGAGTCTAGCAATGAATAAAACTCAATGCTTGCCATGATCGACAAGCCTGTCGCTATTTTCTGTTTTAACGAGCGTAACGACTGTGACAACCCGATCCTTTTTCATATTTAGAGAGTTTGAAAAAGAGGATGAAAGAAAACTCCATAAGTAATTTTTCGTAAATTTGTCGCTCAGATCCAAAAAAGTGTAAAATAATATTTGAGAGAACCTCTTAGCCATGTTCGACTAAGGCATTCCTTTTTCGTAAATAATCTATCTCAGTCCGGAAAAGGGTTAAACTTATATTGAGTAGATATCAATTCATTTACTTTTACGATCTCGAAAAGACAAGTGCTCAACAATCTTTTCACATTATCAGAGTCTAAAAAGAGCTAAAAGAAGACTCCAAGGGTTCCTTTTTCGTTGTTATCGAAGCTCGAAAAAGAGATAAAAGTGTGCTTCAAGTCCTTTTTCATTTTTAACAAATATTGAAAAATAAGGATAAAAGTATGCTTTGTGGTCAAATCATTCTTGAAATAAATCTGCACGACTAATCTTCTCATCAGTCATAAAACCTGTTTAGAACAACATCAAATGGATTAAAAAAACATGTTTCATGATAAAAATAGAATAAAACCATAGTCACAGCAATAAATATGATTTGCAAATAATCAAATGACTAATAAAAAGAGTTTTACTATTCATTTTTACCATTTGAAAGTTACCATTTTCATTTTGGAGCTCTGAACCTGTTTTTGCCCCGAACTTCAGCCATTGATTGCGATCGATTCTGTGGACGGTTTTCATCGCCGTTTGATCCAGTTTGGTGCCATGAACCCTCTCTTTATTTCAGTATTCAATTCATTTCATTTCATTGAAATTTTTTAGGGATTTGTGCCCCTTAGGGTAAATTATTTTTCAAAAGAGGGAAACGCACCCTTGAGCATCGAAAACTGCGTTGTGGAGCACCTAAATTGAATCTTGGGTGCATATGGAACACACTGTCTCTTGTTCAAGACTGCATTGGGCACAATTCTCATTTTTTTATTCTTGTAATGTACCCAAAATTTTCCTAATTTTTTGCATGAAAAGGATTCTAATGGGTCTTATGGTTATGTTTCAGGATTCCATCAAACTAGATTGATGATTACTTGGAGAGAAAGAGAGCATGAAGAACAAAATATGGTTTCCCTAAATGATCCGGGTATAGTAAGAGCCCTAAGAGATTGTGGGTTATTAAAGTGATTATGCTTGTGAGGGATGAGGTAACAAATAGAACTCTTGGAGTTCCTAGTTGGAGCATGGGATCCAGCTATCGAGGCATTTCACATTAGGAACAAGGTGGTTCCTATTACATTGGAGGACATATACTTTATCATAGGCTTGTCAAGGAGAGGCTTGCCTATTTCACTCTCAGGATTTGCTCTCAGAGGAGAGACTATGAGAGATTATGTTTTGAAATATTGTTATCCAAGGGTAGAGCCAAGCAAGGATGTGAAAATAAACATCCACAACGTTCGAGATTTTCCTTTGAGAACCATTCTTTTCACGATCACAAACCTTGTCAGCATCGTTACACTACATGTAGGGAGTAGATCATATATGCAATATGCGCTAGAGTTCATGGAGTCGACAATGTTCAACTGGTCTGAAACTGTACTTTCTCAGATAAAAGAACAACTGAACAAGGAAAAGGGAGGAAGGAAGAAAAACTTCAGTTATGGTTCAATCCTCATTTCATTTTCCTTAGACCGGATTCCACTGATGCAACCTCAATATGTGCCACTGGGTGTGTCTAACCCTAGAGATCTGAGGATGCAGAGATGGGTAGAGCTAATGGCTAGGAATTTAGGCCAATCGTCCATTGTGTTCTCGACTGCATTCTTCGCCTGGTTTAGGCGACAAGTTGTCACCATTGATGAGTATGCATACGCAGGCGTCAATTTCTGAGGAGATCCAGACTTTGCATTATCGGAAGGTGCTTAGTGGGGTTCAATAGGTAAGAATGTTTTGACCATGTTTTTTATTTTTGTAAGGTTTATCTAATTTTTTTGTATTTTGATGTTTTCCCAAGACTAAAATAAAGGTTTAATGTAATGCAGATGTTGGTCGAGTTCAACTGGTGGAGGACCCAGAGCTTGGAGCGGATGAGCCAGCAGAGAGGGCTGTCGGGAGAGCAATCCTTCGGGATTTATACATGGTTGAGACTCTGTCTGAGCTTTGGCAGCACATAGAGGGGTTGACCTTCAGGATTCTGGATTGCCGGATCGAAGAATTACCCATGCGATTGCAGCGCCACACTATAGGTGTTCCTAACCACTGGATGTGGTTACTGCGTAGGATAGCTAGATCTATAGCATGTTACCATGAGCATCACTAGTTTACTTTTGACATGTTGCATACATTTTGAGGTCAGATGACCAATGTGTCTTGGGCAAATTTTTTTGTAAAAACTTATAACTATATATCTATTTGATTTCAGTGTTTTCCTATGTTTTTTGCGTAATCCTATTCAATTATGTGAATGTATCTTTACATGTGTTGCAATTTTCTGTCTAAAACTTGATTATCCAAAGAATCAGTCAATGTGTTCAAGTTTTTGGAAATGTGTTGATATTGAATAAAATCAAAGTGTCTTTCCAAAATTCGAACTCTTAGGAACAAACGATGCAGTGTTGGATTTGTAGCAGTATAAACACTAGTAAGTTGTAATACCACAAGTTTTGAGTCTAACCTTATGATGATGCGGTTAATACCAAATGAAATGGCATCAGAGAGAATTTCGATCAATGCGCTATACTCAGCAATATTTTTTGTCAATCTACCAATACAAATCCCTTGAAAACTTCACTAACTCGTCGTTCGGAGCGAAAATGGCCCACGCTGCAGAGGATAGATTCTGCATACTACAACTAGCACCATCAGCGTATCCAACAAATGGTTCCAAATATTCAGTCATCTGTGATGAAATGTAAAGCAAATTACTAATGTCAAGAAAACTCTAAAAAACAAACTAAGATAGTGAATGCAAATCAACATCATATATATACAATATAATACAAAAAATTACTACGCTTATGATCAAGCATAGTAACATTTCAGATACAACCCATTTCAGGGCTGCACCAATGGAATTACATCGTAATCCACCAGCTCATAGGCACCCTTAGCAAGAACTCTTTTGAAAATATGCGGGTCATGCCATAATGGCTTAAATTTCCCTATAGTTATTACATCAACTTCTTGATCATAAAGAAGGACCAAGTCGCCCTCTGAGAAAATGCGAGGTTGTAAATTTTTTTCGTATTGCAGCTTTATATGTCTCTTATGCGCTTCATTGGCCAATTTGGCTTCACGACGCATTTCATCAAGGTGGATGAGGTTAAAAAGACGTGCTTCTTCTTCTGAGGTGTTAGGTAACAAGTCGATGTAGAAATTTGCTGAATAATAATTAATTATCCACCGAGACTATCCTGATCACATACAATTCGAATTTATATGCAACACATAATCTCTTCCACTCATATCATCAAACATGCGGAAATAAAATCAAGCGATAACACATCAAATCATCATACACATTAACACAGTATGTATGGGGAAATATTATAGCTGAAAACCCCGCAGCTATTGTGTATATTATAATGGAGAAATCAAGTAACAAACTTAGTACAATACTCCTCACAAGTACTCAGTACTTTCTCATACAGTTACCCACAATCTAGCTCAGTTTTGAACAGGTTACTGGTTCAAAACTCACCGCCAATTGCCTTGCCTCTATTGCGCAATCATGGCCTGTCTATATAGAGATTCAAGGTTCGAATCTCCTTGGCTTGACTACGCAATTGTCATGGACAATTCCTCCAAGTGTGGTGCAAAACTCATGCACAACTGATGTCGCCACTGATAGCTAACTCCACCCTTTCATCTACCTCTTTCACTGGTCTCCACTGAACTGATCATGCACTGTAGTGAACTGATGTGTTCTTGAGTTGAATAATGAGTTACTAATTAATGAATTAAATAATATTGAATTCACTCCACTCATAACTAATTGATTAGCTAGTTAAACTAATCTCAACTAGTTCAACTAAAATAAACAGAACACAACTCCACTATCTGTCTCATTAACTCCACCAAACTTCTGCCACTGAAGTCCTAACTGAAGTCAACCATGCATGAGCTCAATACCCCATAAGAAAAGCGTATTTCCTTCTGGCAATTGCATGTGCCACATCCGTAGCTCAAACTGAAGTGCTCCAAGAGAGTAAACTGTTGTTTAGAGTCCAAATATTATTAAGGGTAAATAATATTTGACTTCCCTATTTTTAGGAGAGGCAGTCTAAAAATAGCCTTCGACCTCTTCGACCTAAAAAATAGAGTCTCATCTATTTTTACCAACATGACTAATGCTCCAAGAATCTCAAACTGGAATCCCCGAACCATGCTCCATATGTCTAAAAATAGACTTTGCGCCAGAATTCGCCTGCGGGCCCACTTGGTGAAGGTGACTTCATTTCACCAAGCTCCATCATCTTGCTGCATTCTCAACACTCCCTCTCAGCAAGATATGGATTATCTGCAATCCCTATCCTGCCTCTGTGGAATTTGAACTTGCTCCTGGTGAGCGCCTTCGTCAGGATGTCGGCATCCTGATCCTCCGTGGGAACATATGAAAGCATCATGATTCTCTGCTGAACACAATCTCTGATATGATGGTACCTGATGTCGATGTGTTTGGACCTATCATGAAATACTGGATTAGCCGAGAGTTTAATGCAACTCTGGTTATCACAGTAGATCATTGTAGGCTCCAAATGCAACATGAACAATCCTGTGAGGATCTTCCTCATCCAAATAGCCTCGCATGCAGCTAAGCTAGCTGCCATGTACTCGGCCTCTGCTGAACTGAGTGCCACGGATCTCTGCTTCCTGCTGTACCAGGAAACTGCTGTCGACCCAATGCTGAAAACTCCTCCAGAAGTGCTCTTTCGGTCCATTGGGCTCCCTGCCCAATCTGCATCAGTGAAGCCAGAAAGCTTCGCTCCATCCTCCTGTCTGTACCATAGACCATATCCCGATGTGCCTCTGATATAGCGCAATACATGCTTGCATGCCTTCCAAAAGAGCTTGGTAGGCTTAACCATAGCTTGCGAAAGCTGGTTAACTGCATAGCATATATCGGGTCGTGTATTGACCAGATACATAAGCGACCCCACCAACTGTCGATAGACAGTGGCATCCACTACCTCCGCTGAAGTAGCATCCTCCTTCCTCCAACCACCGGGAAGAGGAGTGTCAACAGGCTTGCAGCCTTGCATGTTGAACCTCTCCAGAATCTCCCGGGCATACTTGCCCTGAGAAACAAACAGTCCTCCGCTGCGCTGCCAAATCTCCAATCCCAGAAAATAATGAAGGATGCCCAAGTCCTTCATCTCAAACTCTCGTGCAAGATCCTCCTTGCATGAAAGTATCAACTACTCATCGCCAGTCAAAATCAGATCATCTACATACAGTACGATGATCAACAGCTTCCCCTCCACCACAATCTGGTACAGGTTTGGATCCGCCTCACTCTTGGAGAATCCAAGCCGGGTGAAGTAGCTGTCTATCCGAGTGTACCAAGCACGAGGTGCTTGCTTCAGCCCATACAGTGCTCTCTTGAGTCGGCACACATGCGACTCACTGCTGAAGATCTCAAAACCTTCAGGCTGCTCTATGTACACCTCTTCCTCAATAACTCCATTGAGGAACGCAGTCTTCACATCCATCTGATGAATGTACCACCCCATCTGCGCTGAGAGAGCAAGGATCGTCCGTATGGAAGAGTACCTTGCGACAGGTGCAAAAGTCTCCTCATAGTCAATCCCCTCGATGTGTGAGAAGCCACGGGCGACAAATCTCGCCTTGTACTTCTCCACACTCCCGTCAGCCGCCTGCTTCACCTTGTAGATCCATCGCGAACCTACAACTGATTTCCCAACCGGTCTTGGGACAATCTCCCATGCACTGTTCCTGATGATCGAATCATATTCTTCGATCATGGCATCAACCCATGTGGGTTCCTCCATAGCTTCCTCAAAAGAGGATGGCTCTGTCACAACACATTGACTCACAAGAGCCATGTATCCAGTGTACCGATCCGTTGACTGTGTAGGTGGTCCTACAACCTTCTCTGCATCCCGAGCCAGTCACTCAGCTTCTGTAGTGCGCATGCGCCCTCTGATGGTTGGCGTTGCATGGGTGGTTTCTTCCACCTCCTGAACCTCCTCTTGTGGCTGATCCACATCCGGAAGCTCCTCCTTAGGAACTAACAGCTCCTCATCTGCATGCTAGTGTAGCTCCCTCTCAAGCGAACACTACATGGCTTTCTCCTCCTGAAATTTTATATCCCGTCGCACAACAGTCTTGCGACTGTCTGACAAATACACCCGGTAGTTGTGAGGTGTATCAGTGTACCCCACAAATATTCCAACCTCAGCAGTTGGATCCGGCTTCCTTCTCGCATCCTTCGTCACATGCATGTAGACAGGAGAACCAAAAATCTGCAAATGGGAAATATCAGGCCTCTTGCCAGAATAAGCCTCCTCCGGTGTACTCATGCCAAGAACCTTGTGAGGACAACGGTTCTGCACATACACTGCTGTATTTCATGCCTCGGCCCACAAGTGAAGGGGTAGGCCCTGATCATGCAACATCGCCCGTGCAGCACCCACGATCGTTCTGTTCTTCCGCTCAGCCACCCCATTCTGTTGTGGGTTATGGGGTGCGATGAGCTCTCTCAGAATCCCTTCTGTGCTGCAGAACTCCTTGAATTCAGCCGAGATGAATTCACCACCGTTATCACTCCTTAGAGCAATCACCTTCTTCCCCGACTCCTTCTCGACCGGTGCTTTAAACTCACAGAACTTCGCGAATGTATCGCTCTTCTTCTGCATGAAGAAGATCCAGCACTTTCGAGAGAAATCATCAACAAAGATCACATAATACATGTGCTTTGCTGTCGAAGCAACTGAGAAAGGACCACACACGTCTGTGTGAACTCTCTCAAGGATCGTCGTGGCGCGACTATCCTTCTCGTGAAAGGTGGCTTTCACATACTTCCCCAAGGTACACCCCTTGCATTGATCTGACTACGCAAGAGTGCCCTTAGGAAGCCCAGTAGAAATCTGCTGCAGAATCTTCAAAGCTCCATGGTGAAGGTGGCCCAATCTCCTGTGCCACAGTTCGCCCTCATCATCCCGGCTCACCACTTCTCCCGCCTTGCATGCCATAGCTGCGCAGTCATCTACCTGCAACTGATAAAGGTTCCGAGTTCGAACCCCTATCTTCCGGGTCTCTCCAGTAGTCTTACTGCGCAGGAAGGCTTTTCCTTCGCTGAAGACCACATCATAACCCTTATCCTCCAACATAGCTACTGAAATCAGGTTCTTCTTCAATCCGGGTACATGCATGACATCCTTTAGTACAAAGGGTTTACCAGACTCCCTCTGAAAGGATATGGTACCGATACCAGTCGCACTGTATCTACCATCATCGCCCATCTCGATGTGCACGCCCAGATCTTTGTCCTCCAGATCTGAGAACAAATCCCGATCTCCCGTCATATGAAATGACGCACCGCTGTCCAAGAACCACACCGATCCCATCACACTTGAAACCAAGCATGCGATCAGTGAAAAGTCAAGCTCGAACTGTGAAGCCAAAGCTTCTCCATCTGCAGATCTTTCCGCTTGCTTGTTCTTCTTCTTCTTTGGACAATTGGTAGCATAATGTCCGTGATCATGGCAGTGAAAACACTTCACTTTCGCCATATCCTACTTCTTTCCCTTTGCACCAGAATGAGAGGTTTTCTTACCCTTCCCCTTCTTTGCTTTGGCCACCAAAGCGCAGTTTTCTTCATCAGCTCCCTTTGATGAAGATCCATCTCGATTAGTCCTCCTTATCTCCTCCTGCATGAGATCTGCCCAAAGGCGCTCCCATCCCGGCAGCTTCTCCCGACCATTGACACTATCTTGGTATGAGTGCCAAGCCTTCGGAAGACCAAGGAGAGCCAGGTCGACCATGTCCTCGTCTTCGACAGTCACCCCCACACTTCCCAGCTCATCTCTGCATTGAGTGAACTTCGTGAGGTATTTGGCGATATTGTCGCCTTTCTCCATCTTGATGTTCCTGAGCTTATCTTTGAGCGCCAGCTTCCTTTAGTCGCTCTTACTCTGGAATAGATCCGTCAAAGCTTTCCACATTAAATATGGAGAAGCCTTTCCATGCAGGCTGGATACAATATGATCCTTGACGCCCTCCAACAGGATCCTTCGACACTTCACCATCTTCTTTTGCCATGCTTCGACTTCAGCAGGATCAGTGGGCTTTTGGACATCCGTATCTACGAACTCCTTCAGACCATTATCTTCTAATACTGCCTCCATGCGATCCTTCCATACAACATAATTCGAAGTGCCTTCAAGAGCATATTCGAGTCGCAAACCGTTGAAAGACATTTTCAACCCTGGCACCAAGAAAACAAAAATGCTGCAAAATTCGAATTCCACCTCAAAGCTCAACCGCTCTAGATCTGTGAGAACAAATTATTTCTAGCACAGAGATTGACTGCAAGGGGCATTTACCAGACCTTTCACTTTCCGAAGAAAGATGAATCCGGAAGCTACCTGGCCCGCATGCAGACTCTGTCTACCGAAATAAGTTTGTAATCACTGTGATGATCAATCTCTACTTCAATAGCTCCGATACCATGTAGAAATTTTCTGAATAATGATTAATTATTCACCGAGACTATCCTGATCACATACAATTCGAATTTATATGCAACACATAATCTCTTCCACTCAGATCAACTCAGATCATCACACATGCGGAAATAAATCAAGCGATAACACATCAAATCATCATACACATTAACACAGTATGTATGGGGAAAGCTTATAGCTGAAAACCCCGCAGCTATTGTGTATATTATAATGGAGAAATCAAGTAACAAACTCAGTACAATACTCCTCACAAGTACTCGGTACTTTCTCATACAGTTACCCACAATCTAGCTCAGTTTTGAACAGGTTACTGGTTCAAAACTCACCGCCAATTGCCTTGCCTCTATTGCACAATCATGGCCTGTCTATATAGAGATCCAAGGTTCGAATCTCCTTGGCTTGACTGCGCAATTGTCATTGAAAAATCCTCCAAGTGTGGTGCAAATCTCATGCACAACTGATGTCGCCACTGATAGCTAACTCCACCCTTTCATCTACCTCTTTCACTGGTCTCCACTGAACTGATCATGCGCTGTAGTGAACTGATGTGTTCTTGAGTTGAATAATGAGTTACTAATTAATGAATTAAATAATATTTAATTCACTCCACTCATAACTAATTGATTAGCTAGTTAAACTAATCTCAACTAGTTCAACTAAAATAAACAGAACACAACTCCACTATCTATCTCATTAACTCCACCAAACTTCTGCCACTGAAGTCCTAACTGAAGTCAACCATGCATGAGCTCAATACCCCATAAGAAAAGCATATTTCCTTCTGGCAGTTGCATGTGCCACATCCGTAGCTCAAACTGAAGTGCTCCAAGAGAGTAAACTGCTATTTAGAGTCCAAATATTATTAAGGGTAAATAATATTTGACTTCCCTATTTTTAGGAGAGGCAGTCTAAAAATAGCCTTCGACCTCTTCGACCTAAAAAATAGAGTCTCATATATTTTTACCAACATGACCAATGCTCCAAGAATCTCAAACTGGAATCCCCGAACCATGCTCCATATGTCTAAAAATAGACATAGTCTAAAAATAGACTTTGCGCCAGAATTCGCCTGCGGGCCCACTTGGTGAAGGCGAATTCATTTCACCAAGCTCCATCATCTTGCTGCATTCTCAACAGCCGATTGCGAGTTTTAATGACAGTATTTCACATTGGATTCATAAGATAGCTTCTAGACCATACACCAATTGAAATGGGGTAAATCCGGTTGCGTTTCTCACCAAGGTTCGGTACGCCCACAAGGCCGAGTATAGGATCAAATTCTAGTTTCTTTTACAAACCCCTGTCATTCATTGAAGCATACATTTAAGAATCTTGTTAATAGCCTCAACTTGTCCATTTGATTGTGGATAATAAGGAGTAGAATTATCATGTGACAATCCTAACTTGGGAGTCAATTCATTCATCATGTGGTTGCGAAAATAATTCCCATGATCTGTAACTATAGCTTGTGGGACCCCAAACCGTGCAATAGCATGATTAAAGAAAAACAATGCAACTATTTGTCCTGTGTTGTTGAATGTTGGCATCGCTTCGGCCTACTTGGTAAAGTAGTCTACTGCAACAATAATATAACCATGCCCCCCGGACGAACGAGGCTTACAGGTCATGAAGTCAATACCCCATTTCGAAAATGGTCCTATAGAGACAACATGATGCATTGGCGCTGGTGGTTTGCGGATTTTACGATCAAATATCTGGCATGCATGACAACTTCTGACCGCGAGAATGCAATCGCGAAATATGGTAGGCCAAAAGTAACTGGCGCGAAGTATCTTCTACACGGTAGCGTATGCATACAAGTTTCCACCACAAGCCCCAACATGAAAATCATTTAGAACCTTTTCAGCCTCCTCATGAGTGAGGCACCTTCTTAAAATTGTATTGACACCACGACCATAAAGTGTATCGTCGATGATCAAATAACCTTTGGCTTGGTATCGAATACATCGTTGATCAAAGCGAGAGGTATCGGACCGAAAAATCTAGGTCTGGAGATAAATGATAAAATCCCCATACCAAGGAAACAATGTTACCGATGAAATAGGTAACCTGACCTCAGAACAGGAACTCTAGCCCAAAAAGACTCAAAAAACATGAAAAAACACCCCAAAAACAAAAAGTGTGTATTCTAGAACGCACTTCGTTTTTTTTAAGGTCAAATTTCAACATTTTATAAAATTATGGTAAAAACAAAATTGTTTCTTGAAAAAAAGATTGAAAAACACCCTCAAAACAAAACCAGTCGATGCTAGAATAACAAAAAAAATAATTGTGTCATACTTTTGACATTTTAAAAAATAGAACTAACATTTTTTTATTTTTAAAATTCAAACATTAAAAAAAAAACTAAAATTTAAGAAAAAAAAAAATTTTAAAAATAAAAAGATTTAAAAGCTTAAAATTTAAAAACATATGAAGATTAAAAAAAATAAAACTAAAAACAAAATAAAAATTTTAATTCAAACATTATAAAAAAACCTAAAATTTAAGGAAAAAAAATAAAAAATAAAAAAATAATAAAAATAAAATTTTAAATTTTAAAAATTAAAGATTAAAATTTTAAAAAAATATATAGAAATTATATATATATATATATATATATATATATATATATATATATATATATATATATATATATATATATATATATATATATATATATATATATATATATATATATATAAATTAAAAAATAAAAAAAAAAGAGTCAAAAAAGAAGAAGGAAATTATAAAAAATAAAATATAGAAATTAAATTATTAAAAAAAAAAAAAATTATTAAGTTAAAAAAAATAAAAATAAAATTTAAGACAAAAAATTAAATTTAAGGAAATATATAAAATTTTAATAAATTATTAAAAAAACAAAAAACAAAAAAAACATTATTTAAATTAAAAGTAAAAAAATGAAAAATTAATTAAAAATAAAAAATTTAAAATAAAATACAATAAAAATATTAAATTTAAAACAATATATTTTGAAAAAACAAATAAATTATAAAAAATAAAATATATATATATAAACTTAAATTAAAATATGTATATATATATATCAGATTTTATTAAATTAAAAAAAAAAATCTTAATATTAAATAACAAATTAAATTTAAAAACAAAAATATTGAATTTTAATAAAAAAATGAAATAACAAATAAATTTTGAAATCAAAAATAAATTTTAAATATAAAAGAAAAAAAATAAAAACATTGTTAAAATAAAAAGTTAAAAACTTTAAAAATGAATTAAAAATGGAAAATTAAAAAAAAAAAAAAAAAAAAAAATTTAAAAAAAATATTAAATAAAAAAATTGTTAAAAAACAAATTAATTTAAATTAATTAAGTTTAATTAAAAAGAAAAAAAATCCAATTTTAAATACACAATTTTAATTGAAATAAAAAATATATAAAATTTTGATGTAATTAACAGAAAAAATAATAATAATAAAATAAAACATTAAAAAAACAATATTAAATTCAAATAAATTTAAAAAAAAAAATACAAAATTTATTAAATTTTATAAAATTAAATTAAAAAACTAAACATAAAACTTAATAATAAAGAAAAATTATGAAATTAAAAAAAAATATCAATTAATTTTTTTTTTTTATATTTAATATTATAGATTAATTATTTTTTAAAAATTAAAATTTGAAATTTATTTATTAAATTTATTAAATTTTAATTTAATTTAATTGTTTTTTTTAATCTTTTAGTTTATTTAGTTTTTCATTTTTAAAATCTATAAATTATTTCATTTAAAAAAAAAACAGTAAATTTGTGTATATTTGTTTTTTAATTATTTGCACGTGGTTTTTTTCATTTTTTTTGTTTTTTAATGATAGTTTTTTTTTATTTTAATTTTCTTTTTTCAATTTTAAATTTTGTTTTTTTTTTTTTTAATTTGTTTTTTTTGTTAATTTTAAAATTTGTATTTTTTTTCTTAATTTTTTTTAAAATTTTTTTTTTATCTAAATTTTAATTTTGTAATTTTAATTTTTTTTAATTTTTTTTTTATTATATGGTTTTTTTTAATAACTTGGAAAAAAATGTTTTTGATGTTTTTTTTTTTTTTAAATTTTTTGGTCAATTTTTGTTTTTTTTCTTTAAATTATGTGTTTTTTTTTTCAAATTTTGTCATTTCTTTTGATATAATTTTCGAATATTTTTGTTTTTTTTAATTTATTTATGTTTAAATTTTTTATTTTTACGAGCTAATTTTGTTTTTTTTTACATTTTTATTGGTTTTTTTATTGTTTTTATATATTTTTTTTAATCTAAGTTTTGTGTTTTATTACCAACATGAAAATCACCACTCTAAAAAAAAAAGGTTGATACTGCATCAATACGTTTCAAAATTAGCATGAAAATCACCGCTCTAAAAAAAAAAAGTTGATGTTGCATCAATACATTTCAAAATTAGCATGAAAATCACTAACATTTTAAAACAAATATTCATACTTCATAAATAAAAATATTCGAGTGTAAAAAATGTGCACAAAAAAAAGGGTGATTCTGCATCACCACTTTTCAAAATCGGGTGCTTTTTATGCTACCAAAAAAAAGTAGGTAACATTGCGGTTACCTATTTCATCAATAACATTGTTAGGATCAGATGATCGGATCAGAAACAGAGTTTCATCAGGAATAGATGGTTCCAATGTAGTATTAGTACGATCAGAAGGAAGGTCACAGAGAAGCTTAGCCAAAACTAAAGACTTCTTTGACTTGGATTTGATGAATTCCAAATCAAGTTCCTGCAAAATGAAAATCCATTTTGAATATTTCCCCCCCAGCAATTGACATGATAAGATATAAGTCATGGGGTTGCAATCTGAAACGACAATGGTCTTTCAGAACAATATATAGTGGCAAAATCTTTGGACCGCTTGAACAACTGCCAAGGAAAGCTTTTCTATGTGCGAATACTTCACTTCTGTATCATTGAGAATACAACTCAAATAATAGATCAGATGTTCTATCCCATTTTCTACTTGGACCAATACCATAGAAATGGTCATTTCAGTTGCGACGATATATAAGAAAAAATCACTCTGATAATTGTGGGGATACATTAATGACGCCTAGACAAGAGTATCCTTGACAGCATCAAAAGAATCTTGTGCAACTTGGTCCTAATGGAAGGGAACCACTTTTTTCAAGAGCCAAAAAAATCCTTTAGCCATTTCGGCGTAATTGGGTATGAACCTCCTTAGGAAGTTAGCCCTTCCTTGAATTTTTTGTATCTGAAGTAAATTTGAGGGCGTAGTCAAATTAAGAATGGCTTGAACCTTTAATGGGTCAATTCGAATTCCTTCTTTTGAGACGACGAATCCATGAAAACGACCAGAACCAACACAAAACACACATTTATGTGGATTAAGGCATATTTTGTAGTGTCGGCAGTGTAAGAATATGGCTCTCAAATGCATTGGGTGATCAGTCTGTTTTCTTGAATGCGCAGGTAAATCGTCTAGATATGGTTGCACAATGTTCTTGATGTCATTGAAAGCATAATCCATTGCTCTCTGAAAAGTTGCCCCAATGTTCTTTAAACCAAATGGTAGTTTCCTATAAGTGAATGTGCCTCAGGGATAGATGAATGTTGCCTTATATTGTTCCTCTGGGTGGATATTGATTTGATTGTAGTCGGAAAATCCATCCATGAACGAAAATATTTCGCATCCAGCACAATCATTAATAATCTGGTCAATAAAGGGAGTAGGATAGTTGTCTTTTGGAGAAGCAAGATTGACATCCTGATAATCGACGCACACTCTGATGGTTCCTTGTTTTTTCATGACAGGAATGATGTTGGAAACCCACTCAATTAGTAGAACAGGGTAAATGAAACCATCACGTAAAAGTTTCTCAACTTTTGCTTTAATGGCAGTGGCCTTCTTCGGATGATCAAGACGAAGGCGTTGACGAACTGGCTTGACATCAGGATACATATTAATAGTATTTTCAACGATACTAGTATCTATGCTTGGAATTTCCTCGTAAGACTAATCAAATACATCATGGAATTCACGAAAAAGAGAGCGATATGTTTCGAGTTCTGATGGAGAACCATTAGGGGAATTTTGAGGTCTAAAATGGGCCTCCTAAGGAAATAATAAAATAATAGCTAAACCAATAAAATAATATTTATGAATTTGCAATTCACTTTTTGCACCACAATTCGTGTAACCATAGTTAAATTCAATTCAAAAGTTGTACCAAAATAAAATTAATAAAATAAATGTATTGATGTGACTATAAATAAGAATGAGCTTTTCAAAAAAAAGTCATTATCATTGAACAACTAATGCATTTGTCCTTTGTACTTAAG
Organism: Pinus albicaulis; assembly: GCA_034641835.2. NCBI lineage: Eukaryota > Viridiplantae > Streptophyta > Pinopsida > Pinales > Pinaceae > Pinus > Pinus albicaulis. The sequence continues at coordinate 219,975 of JAXQQM020084625.1, forward strand.
TAACTTAAAATAAAATATAAATATAAATTTATAAATTCTTAGTTATATTATATGCTATTAATTAAAATTTATATTATTTAAATTGTATAATAACATATAATTAATATACTATATAAAAAAATATATATAATATAATATAATATCATAGAATAAATGTATAGGGATATGCATTGTTTCTTTCAAGAAATATGAAATGACAATAATATATTTTATTCAAAAAGTGTGAAATGACATTTATTATGAGTTCTTTACTTTGACTTTAAAAGTACTTACAACACTACCATGGTTAACCATGAGTTTTTATCCACCATTGAGAATGTAACAAGTAAGTACATTTAACTCAAGAAATGCCACCTCAACCATTAGGGATGATGTCATCCCCTAAAATGTGATTGGTTTTCATAAAGTGAATTTTGTTTGTACATTTTCCTTAGGAGGCCCATTTTAGACCTCAAATTTCCCCTAATGAAGATACGCCAACATGAATATTTTCTACAACGCCAGGTTTGGTCGAATTATCGATAGAAATGGTTTCTTCAATATTTGACAAATTTCGCTCGGAATCGATTGCATTAATAGGTAAATAATTCAAAAAAAAAAAATTGATCGATGGGTGATATATTTCACTAAGATTATTTTCTTCATAATCAGGAAGATGGGAACGATGATGATAATCTTCCCATGGTTCTCCTTTTGACATCATGGTTTCCAAAATATTCTCATCCGTCAGGAAAGTTGAGGAAAAAGGATCAGATGGAGTACCAAAATCTAAGGAACGATCAACCCAAACAATCGGCGACGCTAATTTCAGATTCGCCGCCCAAGCTAGATAGATTGATTGCTATGCCAGCTCAATAGGACTGGGCAGCAAAAACTCATCCAACGTAACATTTTTAGAATCACCCTTACTCTTCCTTAAGCTAGATGGAGTGGAAGAGATCATGTAGTAGGTCTCTATACTTGCAATTTCTACCGACGTCACAGGTGGCGGTAATGCAAAGGTTCCCATGAGAATGGAATCCCTTTAAAATTCCTACACCAATGTTCTGAAGTGCTAGTTGGGGTGTGTGAACAAACGAAACACTTCCAGTTACCTGTGAAGCGGAGGAAAAGAAGGATAGTTGATTGATGAATGTGATGTCACCTTTATATGGAAAGGCGATCATTCTAAAATATGTAGAAACAGTTGCCGTCATAGCATATACCCATGGATTTCCAACTAGAATATTGTAGTCAAGGGGTTCGTCAACGACCTCAACGTTAACATTCACTAGTTTTCCCCCTAGTTCAACATGCAGGTTATTAATGATACCACAAGGCTTATATGTATCTCTTTCGAAAGCCTTCAACGTCGTTGATGATTGAGATAGGCACGGTGAGCCAAGTGAATTCCAATATTTTAGAGGCATAATGCACGTAGATTCTCCCTCATTAATAATAGTACAATGAACACGATGATTGAAAACATTTACTTGTATGGAGAATTCCAATTCTGCTGGTAATTGTGGCACATAGACCGTATGATTAAAGACTCACCACAAGAAAAAAGGACATTCGTGAGGGTCATTCTTGTGACAGACCTTTAAGGTCCGTCACCAATGTCACATATGGTGACGATCCTTTAAAAAGCATCATTGTAAGTGTATATAGTGATGATCCTTTAAGGTTCGTCACCAAAACCATTTTCGGTGACACTTTTGGTGAGGGTCGTTAAAGGCCCATCACCAATTCTCTCTTTGGTGACACTTCTAGTGACGAACTTTTAATGACCCTCACTAATGCTCTTTTTGCTACTTTTGGTGACGGTCAAAAAATGTTCATCATCATTGATCATTCCAATGAGTTTTTGATGACGCTATGTGCATGTTACTATATTTTTTTTCAAAAGATAATGATTTAAGACCATTATTGTGGAGTATTTTTTATAATATGTCCAATACCATAGTGGTTAGAGTCAGTCAATTTGTTAAGAAGTAATTAGTGTGTATCATTTCCCTCAAGTAATGACTAGTCGAATAGAGTTTGCGTATGAGTCAACACATGATTCATATCTATTAAGTTTATTATCTAACAAATTCCCTTCAGATAAAGTTACACTAGTGTGTGTAGGAAATATATTATTTAATACTTAATCAAACTCTGTAAATTCTATTAATGAGAAATACCTAACACTCCTCAATAATATGGACACACCTTAAGTTAATGCTATGGCACAAACTAGCATTTCTTATCAATTCGCATGTCTTGGAACGTCTTTGTACCTAGAACATATTTCCCTGAAACTGACGCCCAAGCACATGGTGGCATGTGCTAGCACAACATAGAACTCTCCTAGCATGTTTTGGCATGCATGTAGTCCCTAGCATGCCTTTTAATTCCTTGGTTGCATGCATTGACATACATTAGCACTTGGCACACAATGCCACTTGGCATGTATTGGGACTTATTATTAGTGTGCCTAGCATGCTCCTTTTCAAAAAGATAAAGTCTCGACTTGTTAACCCTCTTATGTGTTCATTTCCTTTCATTTTGGCTTGGTTCTTCCTTTTGTTTCCTTGACCCTTCATGACACATATTGACATACCCTGGCACCCTGCACATCCTTAGCACCTGACACTCCTTAGCACATATAATTAGCACACCCTCGAAATCCCTAGGACACTTTGGCACTTCTTAACATGCCTTGATATTCCCTAACACGCCTTACCAATGCTTAGCATACCTTGTCACTCCCTCCTTGGCATGATAGCTAGCACTCATTAACACTAGTCCTTGGCACACATTCCTCATATTCATTAACTTCCATGAATTTTGACCTATTTCTCCCTTAATGTTTTTTCCTAATTCTCCTTAACACTCCTCGACATGCATTAGCACTCTCTAGCACACCTTAGTACTCTTCAACATGCCCTTCCACTTCATAGAATGCATAACGCTCCCTGACACATATTGGCGCTTGGCACGTCTTTGTGCTTGGAAAGTCTTAGCATGTATGGAATACGTTGAGATGCCTTGGTATGATTTGGCATGGTTTAATATTAAATTTATTTGAGATCAATTGTTGGAATTTTTTTTTTTCTAAGCAGAGTAATCTATTAACGTAGGAAAATATAGTACATCTCGGCCTAGGCTATACTGAAGAGCCGCCGGGAGGCAATTTTAACCGACAGAAGATCTGCTTCTTGGCCGCCCATTTCGTAGGAAACCAGCCTCGAGGAACAAATCCTCGCTTAACCGAAAAAATCCACCATAGACTCCGACCGGGAATGTTCGACTTAACACTAGGAGCATAGACATTTTGTAGTCGTAGCACCGGACTATACCGCCGCACGGGACCGCCGTGTGTGCAACCGGAGACCGGACATTGACAAAAATGGCCCGCAGTTGAAGGAAACATTAAAACAACCAAACACTCCCTCGCAGAGGGCAGAGAAAAACAAAAAAGACAAGAGAAGAGGGCCGAATTACTCATCCCACGCAACTTCGATCCCGCATCCGCACATTCTGGATCGCCCTTGAGCATGGGAGAGGTCGGCCGTGTTGTGGACAAATCGGGAGGAGCTGCTTCCCGCATGCCCTCGAACGCGTGCACTCTCCACCCGGAAGACTCGGCACTCGAAGGCTGACCCCTCAAATCCTGCTGCACCGCTTCCAAATGTGCGCTGTCGACCGGAGCATGCTCGTCTGGCAGAATCTCAGGCAGGGGCTCCTCCAGGAAGACTACAGAGATGGCCACGGTAACTCATGGTCTGTTGAGAGCACAATCGAACGAGAAGAGGGTCGTGTGGGACTGAGCCGGAAAAGCATCACCAGAAGGCGAGTCAAGCCGTCGACCAGAACGAAGCAAGCGCCCACGACAGAGATGAGGGAGGCTGCCAGAGGGCGCAGAAGAATCTGACAGAGAAGAGGAAATGGATGGCGAATGCCTTCTGGCCGAACGAGAGGACCCTCTCCGGCACCTCATCCTCTGCCGAAGCCTTGGCATTTTTGAAACTATACAGGAGCTGGAGTGCTGAAGCGACTGAGTATTGAAGGGGTTCCGCTCAGGTGGAGTGCCCAGAACTACTATTGCAGACAATCAAGAGCCTGCTATTGAAATGTGAAAACTGTCAGCGGGCACCAAACAATAGGTATGGCGACTGCGCTTCCCAGTGGTGGTGCGAACTCTGGCTCTGTCCTGAACTGGATTACACCACGAATGCATTGGCGTAGGGGCGAGCGGCTCCATTGCAAATAACAGTCCGTTCCTGCAACCATCCAACCTCTGACCAAGCCTGAAAATCTTATGTGAAATGCGGTTGCAGCAGTCGAGGCTGCCTCGAATATCAATTTTTATGATGAGAATCGACTCCATATCAACGCCATTAAGATCATACGAGGGCATTAACTGCGATCAGGTGGGCGCCAAGGTTCCGTGAGGGATGGCATGTGGCCTCCCGTCCGATTGCCTTGTGTCCAATCGCTCCCATTACCGACACTTGCACCCGCATCCTAGATCAATTGTTGGAAATTAGATGAGAAGAAACAAAGGAATACTTGGCACTTAGAATGCACTAAGGCTTTTCACTTGGCACCTATTGGTGCCTAGTTCTGGTGTGCCTAGCATGCCCCTCTTGGAAAAGGTAAATTGATGACTTATTAACCCTCTTCTGTGTTCATTTCCTTGTAGTTTAATTTTTTTCTCCCTTTTTTTGCCTTGACAATCCCTGGCACGCATTAGCACATCCTTGAACATCTTGGCATGCCTTATCACTTGGCACATCTTAGCTTGTTTGACATGCCTTCACACTATCTGGCACATCTTAGAATTCACTAGCATGCTTTGGCACTCATGTCCTCACAACTATCCTTTACATTTTTTCATGACTTGGGAACCCAATTAATTCCTTGGATACTGCAGTTCATATGACAACATTGGCTTGCTTCAACCACAACAACTTGACCAATTGCACCTACTTCAAGTAGATTGTGCCTTATTCACCTAAGAACTTCCTATAACTCATCTTATGCCACTCATGTCCAAACTCAACTTGTCCCACTTAACTAGTTAACAAGACAAGGATCATATGATCTAGCCATGGAAATAAAACAACTAAGCAACATAGCTTACACATGCAATTTTTGACATGTATGTGTAGTTCATATAAATAGTAGAACATTAATTGAGAGTTTGCAAGAACCAAAAGATGCACAAGGCACACAAGATATAAGCTAACACAAGCTGAGTGCCCCAAAACTTATACACAACAATGTACAATATGCAATTATCTAGAATAGTTTAAAATATGATCATGTAGCCAAAGTGTGCCACATCTCATATAAAAAAAATAGCTAAGGGTAAAACAATGTTGTGCCTAGCACAAAGTGATCTCCCTTTGTCTAAAATTGCTATGTCAAGCCCCGTATAGCAATTGTAGGCTTTCCTCCTATAAATCATATTCTAAAGTTATCCTAACACACTTCGTCCTTAGCACACTTGAATTCATTGACACTCCCTGGCACACACTATTATTCGTTCGTTTCCATGCATTTTGACCTAGTTATCCCTTGATATGCCTTGACACTCACTAAAACTCTAGTTCAACATGCATTGACATTGTCTGACATGTGTTAGCATGCCTTTTCATTCGTTTGCATGCCCTAACCCTCCCTAGCTATCATGCCCTCACAAATACCCTTACTTAATTTTCATCTTGGGAATCCAACCAAGCGCTCGCTTGACTACAAGAGCCTTACCAAGTTATAGTTACTACAACTAGACTATTTCGTTGAATTGTGTAGCTTGGGAGGTACTCCAAAAGCCTAGTGAGATGGGTTTGTGTGATTTTGGTCACAAAAGGCTTTGTGGGCAAAGAATCCATGCAAAGGGATTTTGGACCAAAGATGGGGTTTAAAATCTAAAAGAAAATTAAAAAGGAAAATTAATATTTCCTAAGGTCTAAGTGGATAAAATTTGTAAGTTCTAGAGGGTTCCTAAGAGGTATAGTAAAAACTATTTGAGTCCTTAGGATGAATGAAATAACATCAAGTGAGAAGGAGGTCATTTGGGCCTCCACAGAAGAGAGTAGTTCCAAGAGGCCATGACCATTACCATGTCCAACATCCATTAAGATACCTCAGTATGCTTTGGCATGGTTTAATATTAAAGTTATTTGAGATCAATTATTGGAAAGTAGAAGAGAAGTAACTGAGGATGACTTGGCACTTACAATGCACTAACACTTGGCACTTAACACTTATTTCCACATAGTGTTGGCGTGCATAGAATTCCCCTCCTAGAAAATATAATTTGATGACTTATTAACCCTATGATGTGTTCATTTCCTTGTAGGTTAACTTGTTTCTCCTTTTTTTTGCCTTGATAGTCCCTGGCATGTATTGTCACACCCTTGCATATCTTGGCATGCCTTAGCACTTGACACATCTTAGCATATATGGTGTGCCTTCAAACTATCTGGCACATGTTAGCATTCCCTAGCATGCCTTGGAACTCATGCCCTCACAACTATCCTTACATTTTTTCACGGCTTTGGAACCCAATCAAGTCCTTAGCTACTGTAGTTCATGTGACATTGGTCTGCTTCAGCTATAACAACTTGGTCAATTGAACCTACTACAAGTTGATCAATTTCACCTAATTCTAACATGCCTTAACACTGCTCAGCATACCTTGTCACTCCCTCCTTATCACACTTGGAAGTCACTGACACTTCCAATCAAAAACTCTTATTTGTTCATTTCCATGCATTTTGACATAGTGCTCCCTTGTGTTTCCCTAGCACTTCTAGTTAACAGTTCCTTGCACATGTTGGCACATCTTAGCTGCATGTCGCCCTATCACTCTATCATTCCTTAGCACTTCCAATCATGCCTTGTCACTCTCCTTATCATACTTGGAACTCTTTGAAACTCATTTTCACACACTCTTTTCATTCATTTCCATGCATTATGACATAGTGCTCCCTTGTGTTTCTCTAGCACTCCCTAACACTCCTTGGCACACATTGGCACACCCTGGAACTTGGAACACCTTGACATGCTTTCTGAGCACTCTATCATGCCTTGGAATTTTGTAGCATACCTCATCACTCCCTCCTTAACACACCTATAACTTGCTAACACTCCCTATCACACACTCTCATTCATTCATTTCAATGAAATTGAAACTAGTCCTCCATTTTTTTTCCCTAGCACTCCCTAGCATGCATTGGTCACAAAACCTAGCACATATCACATTTTTGAATGCCTAACATGATTTGTAGCTTTATATCATGTGTTAGCACTTCCTAGGATTCCCTGCATACCTTGGCACTCCCTATTTGTCATGCCCTCATAGATAACCTTTTTTTTTTGCGACTTGGGAACCCAACCAAGTCATTGAAAAAATAGTGTTGTGTCTAGCACAAAGTCTCCCTTTGTCTAAATCTGCGTCATCCATCCCCTTATCGAAATCATAAGCTTGCCTCCTTTAATTACTATTATGAAATTCACCTAACACACTTTTTCCATGAGACACCTAGAATTCACTGACACTCCCTGACAAACACTCTTATTCATTCGTTTCCATGAACTTTTTACTAGTTCTCCCTTGTGATGACCTGACACTCCCAAACACTCCCTGTCATGCATTAACACTAACTGGAATGTGATATCACACCTTTTAATTCGTTTGGATACCCTCACACTCCTTAACTGTCATGTCCTCATAACTACCCTTTTTTTTTTAGACTTGGGAACCCAACCAAATCCTGCCTCGACTACAACAACTTGACCAAGTTTTATTTACTACAACTAGACTATGCCTTGTTCACCTAATAATGTATTATAAATAATCTTAGGCTACTCATGTCCAATATTAACGTATCCCACTTAAAAATTTACCAAGTCAAGGTTTACGTCCAATCGTGGCCATAAAACAACTGAGCAACATAGTTTACATCTTGACATGCCGTAACACCTGAAACATATAACAATCCCTTGGAACTATGTGGCACGTGTTAGCATACATTGCATTCCTTGACATGCTTTGGAACTCCCTAACACACCCTACCATTCCCTAACAAGCCTTGGAGCTCTTGCATGCCTTGGCATTGCCTAGCATATAACCTTGTCATTCCCTCCTTAGCACAGTTGGAACTCGTTGCCACTCCCTATCACACACTCTATATTCATTCATTTCCATGCATTTTGAACTAGTTCCCCCTTATGTTTCCGTGGCACTCCCTAACACTTCCTGACACACATTGGCACATCATGTAACTTGGCATCTTGGCATATTTCCCTGACACTCTAACATTCCTTAGCACTACCTAACATACATTGTCACTCCCTCCTTAGCACACCTATAATTTTCTAAAAATACCTGTCACACAGTCTTATTCAATCATTTCCATGCATTTGAAACTATTTCTCCCTTGTTTTTCCCTGGCACTCCAAAACACTCCCCTGACATGCATTGGCACACCCTAGCACTTGGCACATATTGGCATGTTTCCCTAACCTTTAGCATACCTTAGCACTGCCTAGCATACCTTGTCACTCCCTCCTTAACACACCTGGAAGTCACTGACACTTCCTGTCACAATCTCTTAATTGTTAATTTGCATGCATTATTTTCACCTAGTGCTCCCTCGTGTGTCCCTAGGACTCCCTAACACTTCCTAGCATGTGTTGGCACACCCTGGCACTGGGCACATCTTGACCACATGCCACTTTGGCACACTAGCATGACTTAATACTACCTAGTATACCATGTCACTCCCTCCTTAGCATACCTGGAACTCGTTGACACTCCCTATCACACACTCCTATTCATTAATTTCCATGCATTTTTACATAGTGTTCCCTTGTGTTTCCCTGGAACTCGCTAACACTCAACACAAATTAGCACTTGGCACATCATGGTATGCTTCCCTAGCACTCTAGCATGCCTTGGAAATATCTAGCATGCCTTGTCCCTCCTTAGAAAACTTGGACCTCCATAGCATGCCCTATAACTCCCTGGCACATATTGGCTCTTGGTACTTAGTGGCACTTGAAAATTCTTGGCTTGTGTTTGGATTCCCTGGAATTCCTTTGCATGGTTTAAGATAAAATTTATTTGAGATGAATTATTCACAATTAAGAGAGAAGTAATAGAGGACAATTTGTCACTTAAGACACGCTAAAACTTGGTCATTGGCATGAATTGGCACTAATGCTAGTATGCCTAGCATTCCCCTCTTGAAAAGGTAAGGTCCTAAAATATTAACCCTCATATGTGTTCATTTATTTGCATTTTAAATTGGCGTTCCCTTTTGTTTCCTAACACTCCTTGACATGCATTCGCATACCCTAACACCTGGCACATCTCGTCATGCCTTAACACATGGCATGGCTTAGCATGCCTTGGCACTATTCGGAACATGTTAGCACACCTTGGTACTTCTTGAAATTCCATAGAATTCCTTAACATTCCTTGTCACTCCCCCCTTGGCACACCTAACACTCGTTGACACCCCCCAAAAACCCTCTTATTCATTCATTTCCATTCATTTTCACTCAATGATTTATGTTTGATGGTGTGCATGTCTAGAAAGAGTTCTTTCAAGAGAATAAAAAAATGATCGCACCATTACTAACATAAGTAATTGCGAGATTCTACTTGAATGACATTAGAAAACTACACAAGAGATTTCAAGAATGACATTTTTATGTTTTTTTGTTATGGTGCGGGAATGGTATGAAGTGAGTGGTTAATATGGTGTGTGGATGTTTAGAATACCTTCTCACTCCCTCCCTGGCATGACAACTAGCACTCATTTCCACTCCCTGACACACCCTCATATTCATTCACTTCCATTAATTTTAACCTAGTGCTCCCTTGTGTTGTCCTAGTACTCCCTAACACCCCTCCGCATGCTTTGGCACTCTCTACTTAGCAGTTTTCGACATGCCCTATCACTTCATAGCATGTGTAAGACTCTTTGATAGACATTGGAACTTGGCACATGTTAGCGCTTGGAAAATTCTTAGCATGTTTGACATGCATTGAGACGACTTGATATGCTTTGGCATGGTTTCATATTAAAGTTATTTGAGATAAATTATTGGAAAGTAGATGAGAAGAAATAGAGGAATATTTGGCACTTGGAACCTATTCGCACCTAGTGTTGGGGTGGCTAGCATACCCCTCGCGAAAAAGGTAAATTGATGACTTATTAACCCTTTATGTGTTCATATACTTGTAGTTTCACTTGTTTCTCTGTTTGTTTCCTTGATCGTAGCTGACACACATTGTCACACCCTTGCACATCTTGGCATTACTTAACACCTGAAACATCTTAGCATGTTTAACATGGATTCACAGTATATGTCACATATTAGCATTCCCAAGCACGCCTTGGCACTCATTTTCTCACAACTAGCCTTAATTGGGAACCTTACATTCCCTGGAACACCTTGGCACTCCCTAGTTGTCATACCCTCTTAGATAGCCTTACTTTTTTGCAACTTAGGAACCCAATCAAGTCATTAGAAAAACAATGTTGTGCCCAACCCAAAGTCTCCCTTTCTCTGAAATTACTTTTTCCACATCTTATCACAACCATAGGCTTCCCTCTTGCAAGTCTTATTATGAGCTTCTCCTAAAACACTTCATCCTTGGGACACCTAGAATTAACTGACACTCCTTGGCACACAATCTTATTCGTTAATTACCAATAATTTTGACCAAATTATCCATTGCATTCCCATGGAACTCCATAACACTCCTCAACATGCATTGACATTTTTTGCCATGTGCTAGCACACCTTTTCATTCCTTGGCATGCCTTGGCCCTCCTTAAGCTATCATGCCATCACAACTACCCTTACCTTTTTATAGACTTGGGAATCCAACCAAGTCATTCCTTGACTATAATAGCTTGACCAAGTTACAATTATTACAACTATACTGTGCCTTGTTCACCTAAGAACTTCCTATAACTCATCGTAGGATACCCATTTACAATCTCAACTCATCCCACTTAACAAGTTACCAAGTCAAGTTTCACATCCAACCGCGGCCATAAAACAAATAGGAAACATAGTTTACATCTTGACATGCCATAACACCTAGCATTTTTAACACTCCCTTAGCACTATGTGGCATGTGTTCTCATCCCCACATTTATTGGCATGTTTTTCACTCCCTAGCACACCCTAGCACTCCTTGACATTCCCTAACACTCTAGCATGCCTTGGCACTGCCTAACATATAACTTTGTCACTCCCTCCTTAGAAGACTTGGAACTCGTTGACACTCCCTATCACACACTCTTATCCATTCATTTTCAACTAGTTCTCCCTTGTGTTTCTATGGAGCTCCCTAACACTCCTTGGTACACATTGGCACACCCTGACACCTAACACATATTTTATGTCGCACTGGCACTGTATAATTCCTTGGAACTACCTACCATACCTTGTCACTCCCTCCTTAGCATACCTAGAACTCACTTACACTCCCTGTCACACACTCTTATTCATTTTCATGCATTTGAAACTAGTGCTCCCTTGGCTTTCCTTGGAACTCCATAACACTCCCTAACATGCATTAGCACACCTTAGAACCTGGCACATATTGGCATGTTTCCCTGACCTCTAGCATACCTTTTCACTCCCTCCTTAGCACACGTGGAACTCACTAACACTTCCTATCACAAACTATTATTTGTTCATTTCCATGAATTAATTTTACCTAGTGCTCCCTTGTGTCTATGTGGTTTAAGTTGTCATATTAATACAAATTGTCGTTAGGATCCAGAATGGAGAGATATTTTTCTTCAAACTACAAGAGTAAAAAATTTATGTTTTGTTACATTTTGATGGATCTTGTGCATGTATGGAACGCCGAGAAAAAACAAGGGGTTTAAAGAAAGCAACAATTGCATGATGTTCACTAGCCAAAAATAGCTGACACGGAAGTTTAAATTGTAGTTGAAGCGAACGATTCTATTTTTATTTTTTTGATATTTTTTTATTCCCTCCTCCAAAAAATCCACCCTTCAAGAGCCGGAGCAAGTGGAACAGTGTGGTGGGCATTCTACCGAATTTCGAAGAGGGATGTTGTACTCCTTTATATCGTTTGATGTAGCTGGTTGACGCCATAGCTGTGGAGGTGCACGCCAGATGCTATAGTTATGGAAATGCACGTCAGATTGGCCTATGAGGGGGAAGTAAGATCAAGATGTTGCTCACCTTTTTCGACAGCCTGCCCACTGGGTATTTATAAAATGAACCTCTGGAAATGACCAAGTTGAATTTTTTTTCTATTTTCTAATTATGTTTAGCTCGTCAAAACCCCATATTTTAATGCCTTGGAAGTGAATTTATTGAGATTTTTTTATTTTGATGTCTTGAATATGAGTTTCATGTTGTGATTGCAGTAGTCTCTACCCTATCTTAGTATTTTTTTGGTCTAGACCCCATATTTGATGTGTCTATGTCCTCTCAACTTATTGATGGAGATATTTAAAATCCTAAGGCCTTTGAGCAACCCAAACGATGAAGGAATTATACCGCTTAGACTATTGTTTGACAAGTCGATGAAACCCTAAGACAAATAAAGAAGTTGAAGTTGAAAATTTTGTTCCTAGCCCTTGAAATTGAACATAGAATATAACATCAGTCTTGTTGGAGCTAGTGAAAGCATTAGCAGACAACACATCAAAAATTCCCTACAGAGTTGAATCTTGAGAGCTTTCCTATGATGGATTGGGTGTAGTCTAGAGAGATTGAAATTCATATACTTGGGGTGGGAATCTCTCCATAAGACAAATTATTGGAGAAACCGAGCACATGCAAATCCTTGAATTTCCAGATCCATTCTGGAATAAACCATGTCACATATTAGCCTCATGCTACTTTGGCACACTAGCATGACTTAGCGATACCTAACATACCATGTCACTCCCTCCTTAGCACACCTAATGAGAGAGACCTAACACTCCTCAACATTGAATCCTAACACACCTTAACATGCTTTGGCACACACTAACATTCCTTGGCACCTCGCATATCTTGAAACATATTTGTACCTAGAACATCTTACCATGACTAGGATTTCCAAGCGGATGTTGGCATGCCCTAGCACACTATAACACTCTCCCTAGCATGTCGTGGAACACCTTGGCTTGCATTTACATACATTAACACTTAGCGCAAATTGACACACGACATGTATTGGAACCTATTATTAGTGTGCCTAGCATGCCCTTTTTGAAAAATATAAAGTCCTAACTTATTAACCCTCTTATGTGTTCATTTCCTTGCATTTTATATTGGTTATTACTTTTGTTGCAGTGGCACTCCTTGACACATATTGCATACCCTGTAACCCTGCACATCCTATCACCCCTTAGCACCTAGCCTATATTGGAATCCCTTTGCACTATTCGACACATTTTAGCACACCTTGGAACTCCCTAACATAGTTTGGCACTTCTTAACATGCCCTAATATTCCCTAGTATACCTTACCAGTGCTTAGAATACCTTTTCACTCCCTCCTTGGCATGACAATTAGCACTCATTGACACTCCTTGGCACACCCTCATATTCATTCACTTCCATGCATTATGACTTAGTGCTCCCAATTTTTTTCCTAGTACTCCCTAACACTCCTCAACATGCATTGACACTCTAGCACACCTTATTACTCTTCAAAATGCTCTGCCACTTCATAGAATGCATAACACTCCCTAACACACATTGAAACTTGGCATGTGTTGGAGCTTGGAAAGTATTAGCATGTCTCACATTAGTTGAGATGCCTTGGTATTCTTTTGCATGGTTTAATATTAAATTTGTTTGAGATCAATTATTGGAAATTAGAGGAGAATAAATAGAGGAATATTTTGCACTTATAATGCACTAAGACTTGGCACCTATTGGCACCTATTTTGGTGTTCCTAACATTCCCCTCTTGGAAAAGGAAAATTGATGAATTATTAACCCTATTATCCGTTCATTTCCTTGTAGTTTAACTTGTTTCTCCCTTTTGTTGCCCTGATATTCCCTGGCACACATTTTCACACCCTTGCACATTTTGGCATGCCTTAGCACTTGGCACATCTTAACATGTTTGACATACCTTATCACTATCTGGCACATGTTATCATTCCCTAACACACCGTGGCACTCATGCCCTCACAACTAGCCTTGCATTTTTTCACAACCTAGGAACCCAATCAAGTCCTTGGATATTGCAATTTATGTGACATTGGCCTACTTTAGCCGCAACAACTCAACCAATTGCACCTACTACAAGTAAATTGTGCCTTGTTCAACTAAGAGCTTCCTATCACTCATCCTAGGCCACTCGTGTCCAAGCTCAACTTGTCCCACTTAAATAGTTACCAAGTCAAGGATCACATCTAGCCATGGTCATAAAACAACTAAGCAACATAACTTACATAGGAAAAATTTCACATGTATGTCTAGTTCAAGTAAAAAATAGAGCATTAAATGAGATTTTTCAAGAACCACAATATGCACAAGACACACAAGATATAAGCCGACATATGTCGAGTGCCCCAAAACATATACACAACAATGTACAATATGCAATTATCTAGAATGGTTTAAAACATGAGCATGTGGCCAAAGTGTGCCACATCTCATATAAAAATAATAGCTAAAGTAAAAATAGTGTTTTTCCAAATACAAAGTATCCATTTGTCTAAAAATACTATGTCAAGTCCCTTATTGCAACCATAGTCTCACCTCCTACAATTCCTATTATGAACTTCTCCTAACACACTTCGTCCTTGGCACATTTGAATTCACAGACACTCTCTGACACATACTCTTATTTGTTCCTTTACATGTATTTTAACCTAGTTCTCCCTTGTGATGCCTTGGAACTCCTAACACTTCTTAGCATGCATTGACATTGTCCGACATGTGTTAGCACACCTTTTCATTCCTTGCAGACATGCCCTGACCCTCCCTAGCTATCATGCCCTCACAACTACCCTTAATTTTCAACTTGGGACCCAAGCTGACAGAGCGATAAAAATGTGTCTTTGTAACTCCTAATTACCTCACATTAATTGTCAACCCGGGGGACGACTTTTTGTTTCAAGAGTGTGCTCGATGCAGGCGCTATTGCCAAGAGTAATGTTTTGCAGTATAGTGCTTAAAATCCAAAAGTAAATGAAAGCTTGAAATAAAATCTACTTACAGCAAAGCACTTTAAGACTTAAATCATGCATTCGGAAAAATAAGCATTGTATCAGTCAAGGGTCCAGTAACAATAACTCATCCCTTTGGAAACTGATGTAACCAAAAGTAACCAAGGAACAGATCATTAATCTGGGGACTAGACAACAAATGTCAATGCCCACTACAGTTTCAGATCGTTCTTCACACCAAAGCAAAGATAATGCAAATAACAGGAAATGGAAAGCTGCCATTGAAAGTAAACTAGGAAAGCTCTTTAAAAGCAAACTCTTGCAATTAATCAACCAAACTAACCAGCGAAGTAAAGAACATGAAACTGTAAAGCATTACAATTCAAAGAAATAGGAACTAAATCAAACCATCACATGGCGGAAATTGGAAAGATATGATACAACAGCAGCATACTCCACGGTGGGCCCTCAACCATTGAAGCGTTGCTGTGCTTTACTCCGGCGCCGAGAAATGGAACAACAATCGAATTCTTTTATTAATCGAGGCATCAATAATGTTTACAAACAGCTCACACTCTCTTAACAAGAGCCGATGCACAATTCTGCAAATTACAATAAGAAAAGTCTCTCCATCCTCCCATACACAATACATGCTTCCCCTTTTATAATCAGAAGGAGGAGAAATTGAATAGTAAATACAATCTCCCATAACAATATTGGATTTCTTCCAACCAATTGATCAACAATAAAATAGATTTACATCCATCTTTCAACAATAGCAAGTCGAATTTGGCTTTGTAGCTGAGATTTGGAGGACGGCCGCAACCACAGATCTGAGAAAATCGTGCTCAAAGAACCCTGCGTTTCTCTCAGTACAAGCCGAATTTGGGCAAACCGTTCTTTAATAAAGTTAATTGGGTCCGTTCTGGACAAAACCCATGTTCCGGATTTTCCAGATTCGTCTTCATTTGCTCAGAATCTCAACCGCAAAACTGTCACTCCTTATTCCAGCGCATTTCTGAGTTGGCACTTTTAATGATCAAATCTTCAATCTGAAATTACCTTGGAGGCTAAAAATGGTGAATAATGTTATAACCAACTTATTAAAACTATCATTGATAAAATAATTCATAATCATCAATTTATTAGAAATAAAGGAGACTAAATAATATTCATTCATAAGAGCATAAATCATTATAAAATGGATTTAAATAATAAATTATAATAAATGACGTGATGAAGAATGGTAGAAATGGGTGGAATAAGAATTCACAAGTGATAATAATAATGGCATATTAACGGCCCAACATACCCCCACACTCAATATGTTGCATGTTCTCATGCAACGAAAACTGAATATATTGCATGTCCTCATGCAACCCAAAGACAAAAACCCATGTGTTAACCAAGCAATAAAAAATATGTTCATCTCAGCTCATGAAATGGATAGAACAAATGAATTCTTCCTTAATTAATGAATATTCAATTTTAGCAATCTTGATGAAGGCATAAAAATTTTTACATTGACATTCAACTATATGTATGAAGTTGCAACAAAATATGATATAAGTAACAACAAACTTCATTAACCATTTTCTCAAAAACTACAAACCAGCTTTTGTTGAAATTTGGCAAGTAAATTTATAATATATGAATGCCTTTATGATCCAAAAATCAGACTGTTTTGATGCATGGATCATGAGATATAAATAAAATGACTGTAGCTGAGAGTGCATGATTTCCGAAATTTTATGAACCAATTTATCTGGAAATTGTCTGGGTTTGTATTAATGATACGTCTGTGTTTTCCAAAAATCACAAGAATTGAGTTCATAGTTTTAAAAATATTATGGAAATCAATTTCTACATTGTGTAAAAATGAAATTGTATGCCTTAAATGAGAAAGAAAATTGAAAACATCCATCATGCGTAGCAATTCCTCCCCCTCTCTGAAAAATTAGCATGCCCTCATGCGATGCTAGAAAAAAATTGAGGTGGTTGCTACCAGTTGTTGAATTCTATGCTTGGTGTAAAACAACATGGAATAAGGGAGGTGGTGAGAGTGAATAAGAATAGCAATGGATGATAAAGAATATGGATGACATGGTCATAAGAAAGAAATGAATGAAAGGAACACTCCCCCATACTCGAAAATGATATGCCGCTGAAAAATAGGGAGTGGTATAGATGTGGAGTGAAGGATGATAAATGATGCTCAAAATGGATTTTTATGAAATTCTCCTAAATTCGTAATAAATCAGAAAATTATGCGATTTTACCTCAAGTTTTACCTCCAAAAATGTGGAATGACATATATGGACTGGCAGTTGTTGAAGCTGATGTAGGCAGAGTTGGTGCTGAAAGTGATGCAAAAGGTGGAATCTAGGTAAGCACATCATGTCTGAAGAATTGTTCACGTTCGCGAGTTGCTCGAGCCTCTTCTGTTAGTTGCAATAGTGTGGTCATGCTG
The DNA here is from genome assembly GCA_034641835.2 of Pinus albicaulis. Lineage (NCBI taxonomy): Eukaryota > Viridiplantae > Streptophyta > Pinopsida > Pinales > Pinaceae > Pinus > Pinus albicaulis. Next base: position 237,599 of record JAXQQM020084625.1, read on the forward strand.
TGAATAGAATTCTGCCCATACTTGTTGTTCTCCTGTAAACAAAGCACTATTTTGCATACAATGTTCTTGAATCCATAGTGTTAGTTTTGAATAGAAATAAATAAGATGCATGCAAAACTTTCAGTCAGAAAAACTTTTGTCAAATCAACAAGTTATGGCAGAGTGTAGTAATCATATCGCATGCTATCCCATAATGCAGACATTCCCCCCTCCAATTGGAAAAGGAATTCCATGACCATAAAGCGTATGAGAGGGGTTATGCTGACGGCAAGGCACGGGAATGAACAATACAATAGTAAATGAAACAGAGTACACATATCAATGATAGGTTAACGAGAGTTATGATTATAATGAGAGCAGAGTGTGTAAAGATAGTTATGAATAAGATATATGACGCTTTGGATTGATGATAGTTTATGCAAAACGAAAAAGGACAACAATATGCTAAAAAGATGCTTAACTGACAGCATTCTAGCTGAAAATGATGTGATTGATCTGAAAACAATTTCTCATGCATAAAGGTTCAAAACAAGGAAAAAAAATTAAGGAAATAACTTCTCTGATAAAAAGAAAAAATAAGAAAAGGGTATTATAGTAATAATTGACGATAAGATATAACTTCAATACCATAAGCAGAGCCGCTGCTGCCAGCAGGCGTCCATAGCCTCGGCAGGGTTGCTTTTTAACCCATATGAGCCAGGATCCTCAATTTATAAATGGAGAGTTACAGTGCTGTTCTACAGAAGAGATCAGTGTGTTGGCGTGGTAACCAGATAACCACACTGCCATTCACTGGGATGTAGCAAAAGTGATCAGGTCGGCTCGTGATGTGAGACCTCCTGTTCCAAGGATAATTGGGCTATCCAATGGATCATAACCCTGGTGTGGTGACCATAATGGGAATGTCACTTTGTTACAACCTTATGAACATGGTAGGTTGGCTCGTACTGAGACCCCCTATCCTCCATCTACGAACAAAATTTTGTTATTATTACACATTTTTATGATAAAAAGAGGGAGGCTCAGTACTCCTTAAGAGCAGGGATGGTGGAAGAAGTTGAACATGTCAATAGAAAAAATATACCCATAATCTCATTTATTACAGACAGAGAAGATTATAACCAGGAAGGGTGGAACCAGCATGGTATTAAGATGATCAATCAATATCATGTTCAACAGAAAACAATGTAGTAAAGTAGTATATAAATAATTGTGTCCCTTTTGAAAATAATCTATCATCAAGGAGCTGTCCTGTTAAAGATCATAACATGAATGATATTAACTTGCTTCAATAGAATCCATAATTCTTGTCCTCATAAAAGTAGTGTACTTCATGCCATGAAAGGGAATCAGTAAAATGTGGTTGAGATGAACTAGGAATAATCCCACAAGAGGAAGAAAAGGTTGCTCTCAAAAATACTCCCAAAGGGTTGCTCTTTTGAAGGAACAACAAAAACACTCAAAAAGTGGTGTTCCGTGTAGGGAACATCAAAGGAAATGCACACCAAAAAGCAAAAATACACATAAAAAAAGTGTGAAAATGCAAATGTCGTTCCTTGATGCTGAGAATGAGTTACACTTTGAATGAAGCAATACCTGAAACACAAAATATAAGAGAAATTAGAGAAAAAAAAACAACAAAAACAGTATGTAAATAAATAAATTAAGTTACAACAGCTATGATGTTATGTCAAAAAAAATGATCTCTTTGAAAAATGTTTTGGCAGTAGTGATAAGACATGAATCTTCAAATTGAAATCAATTCTTCATTTGTTCTATTATGAATCCGTTGGGTAATGAGTTGGATGAAATTCCTTTGTTTTATTAAAATTTGTTTCAAGAATCACTCGTCCATAATTTGACCTTCTTTATTTTCCCAAGACCTGCAAAAAACGAGTGTCTACCTGCAAGAAAACATTAAATCATGGAGAAAGAGAGGTGCGCGGGCTCCCCTAATCCAAGAATTATGCAAAAAACTAACAAGTAGTTACTCTGTAAAACAAATCCACGGAGAAAATAACAAAGTAAAAATTTATTTGTTACCTGCGGGAGAGCAGTGGCCAATCATGCTAACCTGCAGTGTTTTAGTCACAACTTCTTTGTTTTTCGTCCAAATTGAGTGATTCCAAAGCCAAATGAGAGCTAATTCAAAGGTTAATCTCCAATAGCAACAGGTTTTAAAAATTCAATGATATGATATGTCAATTTTACTTAGAACAACCTGCATAACAGAGTCATTTTCGCTTACCCCACTTAGAACAACAATGAATGTTTTAAGCATAGATTCTTCGTTTGATGTCGGATTCGAATGATTCAAATTGGAAATGAAAGTAGATTCATTTATTTATCTCCAATAGAAACAGGTTTTGAAGAAAAGAAGAATTGATAGGTGAAATACTGTAAGGAACATCCGGAAAAACAGAGTTTTAAGGGTGCTGATTTACGATAGACAGTCAGTAGTTTGATCATAACTTCCCCATACGATATCGAAAATGAGTGATTCCAATTGCATTAGAAACTAGATTCATAGGGGAATCTACCATAGAAACAGGTTTTAAAAATTCATTCATTTAGGCCTCCAAAAACTGACTGTCCCATCTCTGTTCTTGAGCTGCCCGCTAGACATCCGGTCAATGTTTTGGTTCTAACTTTTTCGTTTCAAATCCAAATTGACTGATTCAAATTGGGTTAGAAATTAGACATCAAGGGATATCTAGGGTAGAAACAGGTTTTAAAAATATGGTCATTTAGGCCTCCAAAAACTGACTGTCCCAACTCTGTTCCTGAGCTGCCCGCTAGACATCCGGTTAATGTTTTGGTTCTAACTTTTTCGTTTCAAATCCAAATTGACTGATTCAAATTGGGTTAGAAAGTAGACATCAAGGGCTATCTAGGGTAGAAACATGTTTTAAAAATATTCATTTTTGATCCCTCAAAACATGACTGTCCTGACTGTTTTTCCAGAAAGTTCATCAAGCCCGCAAGCCAAAAAAATGATATTCAAGCATTTTTTCAAATTGGTGATAAAAAATGAATATGAGTGTTTGTAGAGCTATTATTTCCATTATAAGTCATCTACATACACAAATGAATTAAAAAATTATCACCAATATTGATTCTCATAGCATGTTGCAACAAAAAAACAACTAGTTTTACATAAAAAACAAAATGCATTTATTTATTCCCTTATTTATTTTATGTTTTATACTAACCTATTTTGATTTGAAAAATGAATATGACTACGTATATGAGTACTTCGAGTGGAGCCATTTTCGAAATAAGGCTTCATGTATACACATACCCAAATTTGAAAAATGCATATTAATGAAAATTAGGGTATGAGAAGCCAACTTCCCTTGAAAAAATGGTATCAAAAATTGTTGAAGCATAGAGTGATGATGCAAACACGTGATGGAGTGAAACCAATCTTCAATATATCCATTACTTTCTTGATTTCCCATCATACCATGAAGTTCTTGAGCTTTTAAAATGGTTTGTTGGTGCAACCTAGAAGAAACCTCATTTGCTTCCATAGCTTCTACAATTTTTGAATTTGAAACATTATGAATCTCATTGTAAGTTTTCTCTAATGGCGCATGTGAGATAGAATGGGTGGGAAGGGTGGGTAAATTTGGCAGTTCAACATTGTAAGCATGTTGTACTGGTTTATTGTGGTGAGGGTGTGGAATTAGTTGAGCTGGAAATTGTGTATGGAATGGAGCATTGTGATGATGTGTTTGGTTGGGTTGAGTGGATAAATTTGATATGCAAGCAGGATGTTGTGAAAGAGCTGGTGGAGAATATGGAGAATGTGCTTGTGCTACAAGATGAGGGAGAGTAGTCATGCAATCATAAGGTGAACCATGCCAAACTTGTAGATAAGATTGGTGGTTATATTGGAATTGACATGGCTGCCCTAGAACATGAGTATTCCATAATGGATTATGCAAGTAAGAGAATGGAGAAGAAGTGTTTTGAACCATACCTGTTGACCTTGTTGTAGCTTCCTTATCTCTTTGATATGCTACTTCCATCCTAGATAAGGAAGAGTGAGTATCTATGGGATGCTCCTTTCGGTCATGAGGGAAAAACACTTCATCAAATTCTTCATTTTTATGAACCTGCAAAACAACCAATTTTGCATTTAGAGAGCTAACAAAATCAACTTTAAAATTTTCAAATAAATCATTGATTTCAGCTCTTATGTCTCCTATTCTTGTAGCAGATTTGGAAAAGAAAGAACAAACATCTCTAGAATTCTTACCAGCCTTGGAGATTCCTCTTGAATACCTTATACACAACTCACAAACATCATGATATGATAACTGAAAAACATCACCTTTTCCTATCAGATTTAAGAGTTCTAAAAATTCATCTTTGATTCCTTTAAGAAGGAGTGTTTTTAAGATCTCTTTTTCCAAATGCTTATGCTTTGATTTTTGAAGGTTATAATGAAATCGATCTACATAATCCTCCAAACTTTCATCTTCCCCTTGTATTATACCAAAAATATCTTCATTGGATTTGCAATAGTCTTGGTACTTCTTCAAGAATATGTTCTTCATGTCCTCCCATGATTGGATGCAATTCCCACCTAGGCTCATGAACCATCAGAGAGCTGCTCCTTTTAGAGTAAGAGGAAACACTTTCAATCTTTGATCATTAGTACAATAATCATATCCTCTACAAAGTATTTCGAACTCAAATAAGAATGTATCTGGATCTTCATTTGCTAAACCATGAAAATTTGGTAAAGATGGGGGAATTATGTGCATTTGTATCACTCCTCCTAGATCTTCGATAGGAAATTCAAAAGTAGAAACGTGAGCCATTTCTTACCATAGTATAAGATGTTCTTCATGTGTTTCTTCGAGGCTCCTTCTTCAAATGTTCCTGTCAATTAGTTAGTGAAATGGGTGGTGCTTACATCACCACTTGCATGAGATCATGTGATCCATTTTTTAAAAATTTCTATCTTTTTTCTAATCATTCACACAAAAATTCAAACATCTATTTCTACCCAACAAAGCAACAACAAATCTGTTAGGAAAGCGGACAGTGGAGCAGGGCTTTTACATGCTCCGCACGTAGGTTCTTACCTTCCGTTTTTAAGATCCAACTCTTCCCTAGCAGGCACTCATCAGATTCACACTACTCTTTAGAAATGACTACACTCTCCCCGGCAACGGCGCCAAAATGTGGAGCGATAAAAAGGTGTCTTTGTAACTCCTAATTACCTCACATTAATTGTCAACCCAGGGACGACTTTTTGTTTCAAGAGTGTACTCAGTCTGAGGCGGCTATTTACTCAAGAGTAATGTTTGTGAAGATGTAGTATAGAAATACAAATTCAGAAATAATAAATGCTTGAAAAGAAATCTGCTTGAAAAGAAATCTAATTACAAATGACAGAAATGTAAAGACTACACTACAGCAACCTTGCTAGACATCGATTAGGGATGCAGTAGTAATAACTCTTTCCCCTATAAATCGATGTGAGATGACCAAATGTGGGGACCTGAATGATTAGCTCTGCCCTCTACAGTTTAGAGATCTCAAAGCAAGTGAAAACAACTCAAAGGAAATGAAATCTAAAATGCAAACTGGAAAGGAACATCAATCTAAAAGCAATGAACAGGAATTGAATAGCAGCGTAAAATAAACAGTGAATTCAATTCATAACCAAACAAACTAGATTTCTACTCTTTAATCCTGTTGACAGCCACGCAACAATCAACTATCGTAATTCATAAACAAAAGGAATAACAACTGGAATTAGATACAGAAAAACAACATTTTATAACAATTGAATCATGAATCACGCTTCTTGTAAAGAATGGAATAACAATGACTCTGTATTTGATCCAATTAGCAATAACTCAATTCTTTAATTGTAATAAACGAACTTCACACAACAGAAATAAAATAATAGAAATACAAACAGCAGATCGCTCCACCAGGGCCGGGCCCTCAACCACCGGTGAAGCGTTGCTGTGCTTTACTCCAGCGCTTGAGAAATGGAACAACAGTGAACTTCTTTATTAATCAGGCATTAATAATGTTTACAAACAGCTCACACTCTCTTAACAAGAGCCGATGCACAATTCTGCAAATTACAATAAGAAAAGTCTCTCCATCCTCAATCATCCCCATCTCTGATCTTTGTTTTCATTTAAATAGAGAGAGATCAGAGAGAAGTTACAAATAAAGATAAGTACAACATGATTTACATTACAAAATTGGATTGTTTCCAACCAGTTGATAAACAAGAACAAGGCGAATTTGGCTTTGCAGCTGAGATTTGGAGGACGGCCGCAACCACAGATCTGAGAAAATCGTGCTCAAAGAACTCTGCGAATCTCTCAACACAGGCCGAATTTGGACAAACCGTTCTTTATTAAAGTTAATTGGGTCCGTTCTGGACAAAACCCATGTTCCGTATTTTCCAGATTCGTCTTCATTTGCTCAGAATCTCAACCGCAAAACTGTCACTCCTTATTCCAGCGCATTTCTGAGTTGGCACTTTTAATGATCAAATCTTCAATTTGGAAATTATCTTGGAGGCTAAAAATGGTGAATAATGTTATAACCAACTTATTAAAACCATCATTGATAAAATAATTCATAATCATCAATTTATTAGAAATAAAGGAGAATAAATAATATTCATTCATAAGAGCATAAATCATTATAAAATGGATTTAAATAATAAATTATAATAAATGGCGTGATGAAGAATGGTAGAAATGGGTGGAATAAGTGTTCACAAGTGATAATAATAATGGCATATTAACGGCCCAATAAATGGGGATGCTCAAGCATTAATTTAGTTGAAAAAATCTCAGTTTGAATATTTCTTCAGTGAATATAACATTTCTTGAATAAAAAAAATCAGAAAAATAAACACAAAAACAAAGAAAAAGAAGAAAAGAGGGCAGATAAAAAGAAAAGATAAATCCCCATACTGAAAAAGAATATTCCTGAAAGTGTGCAAGTCCAAATGCCACTACTTTTAAGAAAGAAAAGCCTTTTTTAGTCATACAGCTTAATCATGATTGAACAAGTTTTAAATTTCTGTTGATAGGTTAGTGAATGAATATTTGCCAAAATGTTTAAACTTAGCTTATCAGTAGATTAGATTAGGAAAATATATTGGTTCCAATGTTCAAAACTGAACCAAAGAGAAAAGAGAGGGATGAGTGACAAATTCCAAATTATAGCCCTCAGGATTTTTTTTTACTTTTTGCAAAAAATAAATTCTGTGTGCAGCTTGTCCAAAATGCCACAACTTATGACAAATCAAACTGCTTAAATCTTGATTTGGTCATGTTTTCAATTTCCTATTTGTAGATTAGAGAATGACAATCTTTCAGACTGTTTAATATTGACAAATAAGTAGATTAGGTAGAGAACTAAAAGAGTTCATCAGTCTAATATGAGCCTTTGGATTATATAAGGGTAGAAATAGATAGTTTTTATGCTTCCAAAAGAAAATAATGTCAAGGGTTTTCTAGTCCAAATGCACCCAAATGAAGAAAAAATGTTAGAATTAGAAAGGTGGGTAGGTAGAATTGGTTTGCAGGAGGCATTATTTTAAAATATGAAATCTACAGTCATTTAAAGTTGCAGCAAGATCAACATTGCAATATGGATAAAATCAGCGAGCATGAGAGGCATTTCATCTGCAAAATCAGAGATCTAAGGTTCTTAACACCTCCTGAAGGGAGCTTCCCTCCCCAAGTGGAGCCACTATTAGTCATCAATATTTTTCACTATCTTTGGATGACTACAAATTGATCGCAGCCTTCTGAAAACAATGTTAATTGAAACATTATGTGTTTTCAGAAATCTCACTGCCTTCATTATCCTTATAAACCTATTTTCACTATCTCTCATGTCATGTCTTTATATTACCCTCTCACTCTGAAAAATTCATGTTTTGCCTCACAAAGCCTGTCATTTGCTTCTTTCCCCTACCAAAATAACTTTTCCCCCCTACCCTACACTTCATTGCCCCACAAAAATCCCTTTCCCTTTGATCATTTCCCCTTTTCTTTCATTAAAACTATGTAAAAATCCTTTTTACATGGTTTTTTTTTATAGTAAAGTTTGACCTTTCGGGACCCTTGGTTATATATTAAACCATGTTTTAAGTATTAAAACTTGCATTTTGAAGTTTTTTCACCCTGCTCCTTTACAAACATCAAAGCCTCATTCTTTAATGATTTAACCCCCCATATACATTAAAAACCCCGCTTCTATTTTAACTTGGGCTCCTTTTTATTAAGCCCTCGTGCCCATATAACCCTTCCCCCTCTTTGAATTAAGTTCCTCCAATTAAATTAATAAGCCTGGGCCCCACCTCTTCATATGCCCGCAGATCCAGAACTACCGAATGCGGCCATCGATCTCGTTCCCTCGAGATCTAATGACCCACTACACATATCGCAGATTTACGTGCACTGGGGATAGCATTTTCAAAATGTGTGATATGGGCGGTTTTCACCCCTGTACCCTCTGCCACGCATCATCCGATGTATGGAATTGCATCCGCTCCGTCGAAACCATTTACCACCTCCACCCAGTGCGAAAACCACCTTCCCGCTCGCGAAAACCATTGTCCTTCCTCCTGCCAAAACTTAATGCCACCACCTCCATTCAAATTTTCCAAATGTTTCCACCTTTGCGACACGAACTGTCTGCCATGAAAACATCTGCAAATTCCTCCGACAACCTAAAAACCCCGATATACTATAAAACACCCAGAGAAGCCCACATGCTCCATTCCCAGACTCTTTCCAAAGCAAACGTAGGTTTTCAATCAATAAAATTGTTTGTTTGTATGTAGGAAATCAAACCCAAATGCATAAATCACATTCTAAATTCCAAGAAACTTTTAAATAAACATCTCTGGGTGATGATCCAGATATTTTGATTCATCAAAAAGACAAAGAGGGTTAATAGACAAAGGGCAACAATTAATCATGATCATTTCTGGCCTTTCTAATCCTTTGGTTATGCTTGAAATGTTGTTCTCAAGGCTTTCTTTGAAGTTTACTTACTAAGGGTTCGGCCAAAGAAGGTTATGGTTTTCCCTATCCTTTGGTCTATCTCGAACAATCACTTTAAAGGTCTTTGAAGTCCGATTTAAGAATTTAGGAGTTCCCTACTCTTTAATCATTACTGAATTGTTATATTAAATGTTTTCTTTGTCTGAAAGTGAATTGCTATAGAATTTAGGAGTTCCCTAATCTCTAGGTTTTGCTGAATTGTTGTCTTAAAGTTTACTTGGTAAAGTTTGACCAAAGAAGTTTATGGTATGCATTTTCCTTTGGTTCTTTCTTAAGAATATTGATCTTAAAGACTCTTCTTGTTCTAGTACATGTTAAAGGATTCTTAATTTCCCTTTAAAGCTACTAAATTCACAACTTAGTGTTCATTTCACATTCATATAAGCTATTAAGATCCATTTGGCTTAGTTAGCTTGCCCTACGAAACACCCTTGATACTTATTGATGTACTCCTCAAAACCTTTTACAAACTCCATAGCCCACTGATCTTAGCTTCTCTTACTCTATCTGATCTTTCTAACAAGCAACCAAACAAAACAAAACAAACAATCCCTATCATTTTAACTAGCCTAAAATCAACATCCTAAATCATTCAAGTTATATCTGTTATGCAAAATATAGAAAGAGCCCTCTTTGAGTCCAGGAAGGCTAGGTTCTAGGACTCCAAAGTTGGTTTGATGTTACCCTTGTTTATTTGGTCTTACCAGTCTGAAAAATTACAGGGACATAATAGGGTCTTCTTGATATGTGTGTCCATGATCCGATCAGTTTTCTCTTGTTCCATGTAGTTTGAGTTTAACTTTGTTGGTGCGAGTTGTTTTACAATGTTGGATGCGTCCTGCAATGGTGGAAATTAGGGCCGAAGGCGGTCCACATTGAACACTGGGTGCAGACCAATGAATGGTGGAATATTACTGAGTTCGAAGGAATTGTCCCCTACTACATTGGTGATGGTGTATGGCCCATTTCTAAAGAGACGAAGCTTTCGGTGGGGCCCAACGAGGCGCTCCTTCTACAAATGTAGTCAAAATTTTTCACCCACCTGGAACTTGTGTGGTACTCGATGTTGATCATGATGCTGCTTGTACTTAGCATTGGCTCTGTCCAATATGTCATGGACCTATTGGTGGATGTGTTGGATATTCTCAATGAAGTTGTTCGCCTTGTGTTATCACAAAATTGCTTTCTGATAGGATGCTTATTAGACAATATCATGTAACTATTTCAAAACAATCTTGTGACCGAGGCTTAGCCTCCTCAGTCTGAGAGGGCTCTCTCAAGGGTTAATGATATTGAATAAAGATGTAGATGGCTAACTCTATTTAGTAAATAAATTGCTTATGATGAGTGTAGGTTGAAAATAATATCAGTATGTAAACATTGGGATTATGGAGTCAACTTTTTCAGCGATTCAGTGAGTTCACTTGGCATGGAAGCTGAGGCGGGTAAGATTTTTTAGTAGTAGGACACACACACATGAAACAGGAAAATACACAGTCAATTCATCTATAAAGGAATTCAGAGCATTGCGTGAATGAATTCTGAGTATTATAAATGAAAACTACTGAAAAGGAGATACATAAAAGGTATATATAAGATAGGTAAGCACTAAAATCTCATTCAAAATCTCAGGTTGGTCAAGTAACAAATCTCTGTATTGCTGAAACAATTAATTTACAATAAGCTGCAATTTTGCCAAAAATCTCCAACCCTTGACAAATTCGACTCAATGGCCTTTAGTAGACTTGTTACATCATGATATGATCTGCCTCCTAGCTAGATTCATTGAATTTTTTCCTAATGACACCTTGCATAACCATAAAACATCAACTTAATGACAAAAAGACAACTATCCTACTTGAAAGTCCTTTTCCTAATAGGACTCAAACTACTCATTATTTCCTTTAACAACCTTATCTTCTGAATAAATTACATTATTTGACAAGTATGCTTTCACATGTTCAAAGTGAGGTGATGGGATTCATCACTTTATGACCACTTAACTGACCTCCTCTAAAACTGGAAACAAAACCCTGTTTTTTAGGAAAATTGTCTTCTTCTTCCCTGAATGCTTTGACTGCCAATTTATCTTAAAGTCATGGCCTTTGAGTGCTAAATAATTACTTGTCATGGTATTTAACACTTAAATAATCTCAAGATGTCCAAAAAATCTCCAAAATCTGCTCAAAAGGTTGAAATTCAATACACTACGAAAGTAAGCAAGTTTCGTAGCGTACTTTAGTAGCGCTGCAAAACATGCCATTTACCCTCAAATGTTTTGATTCTTTCCTTTTGCATAGTATTCATAATCATTAGAAATATCTCCCACACCAATTTCACCTCTTGACAACAGCCAAAACTAGTTCAAAAAGTAAAAAGAACAAGTACAGTAGTTTCATAGTGTTTTGTTGTCCTTCAAGCCCAGGCACGCTATGAAATTACTGAAAAGTGATGAAAATCCAGATTTTTGTGTAATTTTGAAAAATAAACCCTATAAGTGCCAAAATATTGTTTCTAACATGCAATTAGCCTTAAAAAACCATAGACCAACTCACCTTATGATCCTTGAGGCATTTCTTCCTCATTTATAATTTGTTGAGTTATTGGCTCTTCAAGCACTATCATTTTAAGGCCTTTTTTCTGTAACTCTTCATGAATTATTTCAAGTTTCTCCTAAAGGTCTTTAACCTAGTCTTTCAATCTTCTATTGCTGGCTTTCAACTATGTGTTCATCCTCCTGACATGTTTGGCCTCTTTCCTTGCTGGAATGGTCCATTTGATGAGCTATTGTGTGTTATCCAAAGTCTTGGAGACAGTGTCAACCTGTTATTCCCAAATTTACTTCATCTTTTCAAATTGAATCTTCTCTACATTGTGTTTCCTTGCTTCTATTTTCATAATAGAAATTTCATGATTGACCAATTTCAATTTTTCTTCAAGGAGCTGCAACTCTGTTTTTTCCATCACCTTCTCTTTTCCCTTCTTTGATTTGCTGACTGTATCTTTCTCTATAGGTGATGAAAGGTCAATAATATCTTGAGGTGGCTGAGTTGTGTCAGTAAGTGGTTGAACTTCTTTACTACTCTTTAATAGCTTCCTAGCATGCCTTGTCATAGGCTTTCTTGCTTGGAACATGAAGCCTTCATCTTCTCCCTCAAATTATAATTTCTTTGCAGATTTAGCCTTTTTTAACTTCTGTCCACCTTCCTCTATAAACTCAGCTTGGACAATAGGAGTTTCCTCTATGTCAATGGCATGTAAAATATCTTCTAGATTTCCCTTAGCTTCTTCTCTATGTTCTACAACCACTGTTTGGCTCCTTGTCATCCTTTTGGTTCCTTGTTTACTATCACTTTGTTTTTGTTTTGCAGGTTTAACCACTTTTGAATTCTATTTTTCAGGTGGGACACTTGGTGTGTCAAGACTCTACATTTTCTCTGGCTCCTTCATAATTTTCTCACTTGGTTCTATTCTTGCAGGTTCACTTGGTTCTGCTACCAATGATCCCCTCTGTTCTGCTGCTAATGGTGATGGAATTATCCTAGGCTTAGGAGTTCTTGAAGGAGTAAGAGCATCCAACTCAAAACCACTAACAAACAAGAATGAGGACTAGTCTCTGCCTAACCTTTGAAGTTCATCTAAGACTAATAATTTCATTAAACCATGATGAAATCATGAAGTCTCACTCCCCTCAGACTTTTCTTGGACCTTATCTACCATTTTTGACAAACTTCTATGCAAATAGAAAGGTAGATAAAGGGAAATCTTACTAGTAAAGTGCAGAAGTAATTTGAAATGATATGAGTAAACTTTGTGGTATCTCCCTTCACAAGCAAAGTACTTTTGGATGATGAGCAAATTTTTTGAATAGTTGTCCTTTATGTAACTTCTTGGAATAGCATTGGTGAGATCCATTTCAGTATGCTCAGGCTTCATGAACTCTTTGCACTGCTCCATGTTAAACTTTAAACCTTTGAACCAGTTCTCCTGACCTCTTGGAGTCTCTGTAGCAGCTACAATAACCTCTGGTGTGATAGACAAATTGAGCATTACCACTTTAGTGGTTGTTCCATTGAATTCAAAGCAACCTCCTTGGACACCTGTGTATGACAGCCTTGTAATTTCTCACAAAATTGTAGGCAACCTGTCTTTCTAAAGGCTTCCACTACTGTTGGGTCTTCATTGATTAAATTCATGTCTGTAGATTCGTATCTCAGGCATTGACCATCCTTGTTTGTCTTTATTTTCTCTGCCATGGTTTCTTCAATGTTTTCATAGCCTCTCTTGATGATGCTCAATGTAAACCTTTGAAAACACAAGTCATAGCTTTGGCTTAGTGCACTTGCTCTCCAGAGCTCAATATCACACAAGAAGGAATGAGAAGTAAGAAATGACTAAATTAGGAAAGGATTTGAAGTTTTGATGTCTTTTCATGACCTTATGATGACTCATACATACCTACACTGATCATGATGACTGTAGACCTAAGCATGTACCTTGGAATTATCCCTCCATGACTCGAATGGCATCTAAACTACTCATTCCCAACGATTTTCTAACACCTAATAGCTAGACTGACAAGACAGACAAAAAACCGCGCTTTCGTAGCTTTTCAGTTTTAATTTGGCTGTTTTTTCTACGAAACTATCAGTAGTTTCGTAGTGAAAAGTGACTTTTCACAGTGTATTTCGCTATGAAACTGTGGTTTCTTGGCTAAATTGGCACTTTCAGTACAAAAATCTTGGAAATTGAAATCAATCAGAAAATGATGAATGATGTGACATGAGGGAGTTTGAAAATGAGTGGGTTTAGACCTTAGGGTAAACTTAAAAAATAACAATTTAATATTTCCCTTGACCAAACTTAAAATGAATCTTACAACGCTATTTTTGACACATGAACCTTTTTAACCTTGTCTAAATGATGCTTCATTTTTTTGGGTGATAACACCTTGTTTGCTTCAGACTCAACATGAGACGAATCTTCCTAAGTAGCTGCAAATGGTACGACCACATCAATGGGACATAGTGGCTGAAATCGCAAACCCACCTAAAAGAGGCTGTGGCCAGTCGAGCTGTGGAGAGACCGGTTATAGTTGTGTTAGACATGGGGGAGGCTTTCATCCTATGTGTGTGGATTCTTCGAGTTTTACATGCACAAAATGTGTACGATCATCTTGCTGAGGACCTCTGTTTGGCCATCAGGTTGGGGGTAGAAACCTGTGAACTTAGTGAGCTTGGTTTCCAACATTGATCAGAGACTTGACCAAAATTTACTGAGGAAATCACTATCTTGATATGAGATAATGGGTTGTGGGATCCAAAAGTGTACCCACACTCATTAAAATATGAGTTTACCAGCGGCTTCTGCTGTGATATTCTTCTTGTAGGGCGCCATAATGGCCATTTTAGAGAATCTGTCGACGACCAAAAAAATTCAGTCATTTCCATGCTTGGTGGAAGAAAATACTGACATGTAATCCATCGATATGGATTCCCAAGGTCAACTAGGGGTAGGGAACGAAGTATATAGGCCTTGCTTCTTGATGGCCAGTTTGGAAATGACACAGTCTGTGCAAGATCTGACGGGCTTCCAAACGTCATGTCAAAGGTCCGGCCAATATAAATAATTCTGCAATACTGCTACTGTTTTCTCGACCCCGAAATGTCCAACGACTCAACTGTAGTGCACTTCCCAAATAATATTGGAATACTCGCTTGCAGGGACACATAGGTGTCCCAGGTGGCATAACAGTGCATCCTGGAGGTCAAAATTTGGAACTTTCTTACCCTCCAGGAGCATCTGGTATGTGTTATGAATTTTGGATCACTTTTTTAGAGATGTGGCTAGCCTGAAGTCTCGTGTCCACAAGAGTCGAGCACAGTGGTTAGCGCCATGATTGGCAGTCGGTTGGGGGAATCTGTAACATTATTGGTGCTTCCCTTCTTGTACTTGATATTCAAATGGAATTGTTGCAGGTATGTGGATCATTTGTGATGACGATAATTTTGCAACATCCCTTGTGTATGTATGAATTGCAGGGGTACGTGGTATGTGTGGATGGTCGTTTCCTTCCCCAAAATGTAATGCTTCGATTGTCAGCATACCTTCATAATGGTATACATTTCTTTGTGATAGGTGGGATACTTTCAGAATGTTTCTGAACGTGTCTCATTATGATATTCCACTGTATGCCCTTGTTGATTAAGTACTACCCCAATAACATGGTTAGAGGCATCTGTCTCGATCTAAAATGGTTGCTACAATTCAGGTAATGTGAGCACTGGTGTAGAGTAGAGGTGATGCTTCAACTCTGTGAACACCTTATATTGAGATTCATACCAAAATAATTTCGCTTTCGCTCCTCCCTTGGTGACTTGAATCAAAAGGCCAAGTGATATGAGAGAACCCCAACACGAACCTGTGGTATAAATTGGCAAGACCTAGAAAGATGCAGAGCTCATTAGAGTGGTTGGGGCTGGCCAATCCTGAATGACATGGATATTAGTTGGGTCCACATGCACTGCCCGTTCATCAATAATATATCCTAGATATTGAACCTGGGTAATGCCAAAAGTGCATTTATCCAAATTGGCACAAAAATTTTGTTGCAGTAGTGTTTGGAGGACTTGTCGAATGTGGTGGAGGTGCTCTTCCCAACTGTGGCAGAAGACCGAGATGTCATCCAAATACACAACCAAAAATGAGTTGGTGAATGGTCGGAAGATGTCATCCATAAACATCATGAAGGTAGCAGGAGCATTTTTCATCCCGAAAGGCATGATCAACCATCAAAGAGGCCCTCCTTGGCTTTGAAGGCAGTCTTCCACACATCATAGGGTTTGATTGGTACCTGGTGATACCTAAACTTCAAGTCAATCTTGCTGAAATATTTTCCCCCCTTGGGTTGGTACAAAAGGTCATCAATCCATGGGATTGGATACCTATTCTGGACAATGATTTGTTCAATACCGAATAGTCAATATGGAGTCTCCAAGTCCCATATTTCTTTTGCACCAATAGGATCGGGCTCCCACAGAGCGATGAACTCGGTTGGATGTGACCTTTCTGTAGCAACTCCTTAATATGCCACTTGATTTCGTCATTCTCCATAACAGAGCATCAATATATTGGTCCATTGGGTAGGGACACACCTAGGGTCAGATCGATGGAGTGCTTGACCTGATAATGCAGAGGTACCCCTACGAGTGAAGTGAATATGTCCGCATACTCCTCCACGACCTTGTCCATCTATTGGTTCCTTGCGAAGGATCCCTATCTAGAGGTTATAGCCACAATCTTCTTCTTGCCCCAAGGTTTTGGAAATGAACTTACTGTACTGTTTTGTAGTGATCAAAGAAATGGCGGTAGGCACTACTACCTTCGGTATCCTATATAACTTATTGCCCAAATTAACAATAACAACACGAGGCTTAGACTCATACACAACATGTCGATTCCACAGGTATGGTTGGCCTAATTATACATAAAAAACATTAAGAGGAGCAATATCACATCCATGAAGGGCTTGATGCCATAGGGAAGGCAACATTGTTAGCTGACACAAGGATCTCGTCCTTGGTGAAACCATCTGATGGTGTACGATTGAGGGTGTGTTATTTTTGGCATGCCCAACGGCTCCACGACCTCTGCTGAATGAGGTTCTTTTGGCTCCCATTGTCGACAATGAACTGCAACGGGGAAGCCTTTACCCACATCTGGGAATGGAAGAGGCGCTCCCCCTCTTATGTGTTATAGGTCAATTTGGGCATCATCCCTAAGACCAGTATGACCAGGGTCTATCATTCCCTAATTTAGTTGCTACATGCCCTAGAGAAGTCATTCCAATGATGGATTTAATTCATGAGAGTTTCAATGTCTGAAGTATAGTTAAAATGACACATTGACTCATCAACGTTCCTTTGAATGGGCATAAGTGCGTTGCAAAGCACTTACCCCCATGAAAGGGTGCTCTTCAAAGAACTTCCTGACACTTAAGGGTGCGTTGGTATCCTCGGAGCGAAATCATCATTGTTCTGGGAATCTCCACATGTCCAATGCCTTCTAGAGGAGCTCATAGGTGTCATACATTGAATACATGTGTTCATCCATCACCATTGAACCTGGAAACATGTCTCATCTATTATTATAAATCCATTCAATATCATTTATTGAGAAACTACCTACAATTTCCCTATAAATTGAGCACTCATATAAGTGCAAGGGAGGAAGAAATTTGTGTAGTGTTATGTTGTTGGATTCTCAATTCTTGGAGAAATGAAGTATTGTGATGCTGATGGATTGATGCTTGGTCTGATGAGGATGGGATGAAGTTGGAGCAGGTTGACAATGAACTGATTGACTGGTTGTAATCTATTCCTCCTAATACTGCAATAAAGATATTTGTTCTTTCTCTCATATATGCGATTATATTTTTTGAATGTATTCTCAATATGTGCATGTATTCTCAGATTTAGTTAGTTCAATCTGGTTATGATAGATAGATATTGTATATTTGTATCATCATTTGCTGCTTCTAGTTTTGATTGTAGGTATTGATCTGGCAAGTTCAGTTGGATGGAGAGTGACAAAAGCGACGAAAGAAGAAGAACGAGAGTGAAGGATCACAAGTAATTCTCTTCATCTTCTTTTTATCTGTTTATCTTAGAGAGAAAAACATTTACCTTTCCTTTGTTGTTCTGAGTGAAGAAACACCACACTCAGTGAAGAGTAGTTCATCTGTAGATTAGAATTTCGTATAATAAATTTGGTGACTTTGCTGGGGAGAAATCCACCAATCCTGGTGTTTCTATCCTTTTTAACCATAATTAGTAGACTTTAATTCATCTATTTAGTCTTTTGAATGTAATTTTTTCCTTAGAAGTGTGTTTATCCTGTTTGATCTTCAAGCTTCACTGCACCCAATGCACTGTTGGTCAGGGTACAATGCTCTGCATAACACTGTCTCCTATTTATAGGTACTCCACAACACACTGTCTGTTCTTTAGGGGTGTGTTGCCCCTCAGCTAGCCAAATTCTATCATAATTTGTCTTTGCATTCAGTTTTAGCCACTTGATTGTTGTATTCTCAGATGTCTAATTGCTCTTAGAGACCAGTAAACATTACTTATGCTTCCTCCCTTTAGATATTTGTTTGTTTAATGTTTCATTAGTTGTTTTCTTTATCATTGTCAAATTAAATCCAAAATTGTAAATTTTGCATTAGATCATTTATCTATTTTCAAAAAGGAAAATTGTCGTTTCAATCTTTATTTCCTAAGAGAAAATTGTTGTTTCAGTCCTCATTTCTGAAAAGAAAACATTTGATTGATTATTTGTGCTTTTAGTTTCATTTTACTCATTCACATTAAAGGAAACTGAAAATAAAAACGTGCATGTGCATTTAGATATTGTGAGTGATGGATAGGAATAGATTAGGGAAATCTGCATTTAGATTGTGCTATTTTATATATGCTAAAAAATCTGATTTCTCTATCCCTTTAGTAACTATGGTTTTCATTGAAAATATGAATTGAAAAGATTGCTTCTCATTTAGTTTTCATTTTATGAATTTCCCATTACATCTTGCGGTGAACTTGAAATATAAACTGTTAATCAAGATAAACATAAAATTTACCTCAATCAACCTAAGAAAGCATTGTAACATTAACGATAACACTTAAAAGATCTAGGCTAGAGATGTGTTCCAATGTTATTAAACATAGCAGCTATTGCTAACTTGTCTGAGATACATTCCGAGTGTGAAATCCCACTCCACGTACGTAAATATATTGAAGCTCTTCCACGTACCTTCAGGTATATAGGGCGGTGTTCTGGTACGAAAAGTATAAGGGGGTGCTCTCACTATAAGGTTTCACATTAGACAACGCTAACATGGATTTGGGCCTCCATGTATCTTCAAGTATATTTGGGAGGACAAAATTATGTTTCTTACCATCCATAGGTAACCGATTTGGCTGCCTTGTAACTTGTGATACATTGAACACAACATTCGGGGAGATTGCTTGCCCGTACTTCTTAGTTTTCCTGGAGGTATTCTGCAGTTCACAATTACATGGTAATCCTTTTGCCTATTATCACCCTTATTTTTGTTTATTTTTTTTTGTAAAAAAATCAATCAGTCATCGTGGAAGAAGGACAACCCTTTCCCCGTTGTTCATGTAGAATAACACTTAAACCACCTTTAACACTCGAAGCCATTTCTGGTTGGCGAAGGCGACCCCATTCTACCGAATCCAGTACCATCAGTACCTCTGGTGCATCATCTTCATCACATATACTAAGGTCATCTCGAGTCATTTCTACACATCCTAGTTTATCTATTGTTGTCGAAATGTAGTCCTCATCGCTACGTGTGGAAACTGAAGTTCCAATCAGTGAGACCATACATCCAGATCCTGATGTTGTTCAACTGGAATTTGATCCGGATCCCATTGTTATTTTACCAGAAAATATAGATCTCGAAGTCAAATGACAAGAAGTTGTTCCTGTATCGGTCTCTCCTTAGTCATCCATAGCCATTGAGTCCTCACTTTTATCGCGTAGTCAACCACCTAAAATATATCTCGGGCTTGATGGAGAAATTCTTCCACCTGGTTTGATTTTGATTGAGGAAGAACCTCAACAAGAAGAAATAATCTCAACTCCAACTCTTTTTGCATCGGGGCTTTATCTTTACGAGTCTTTTCCTCGATTAACTTACACTGCTTTAGTTGATCCTGTTTCAATCCAAGTTCCCAAAGATCCTATAGGGTATTCTCTGGGTCATTTGACCATGGCTGAGTCAACATCTCCAACTGTACCATCTGATACAGTTGCGAAAAAATCTACTATTCCTACTTTGTCGATGTTTACCACGTCACTCGAGTCACATCTTTATGGTTGTCCGTCCATCCCACCGGGTTACCAGTCTTTATCTGGAACCTACTCTGGTGCCTCCTCAAGTCGATGGAATTCACCCATGTCATCGTCTGGAATTTTATTTGGTTCATCTCTAATGAGTACTGAATGGATTGATCCTTTATTCACATCTTCAGTTCAACATCAAGTTGGTCCCATCAGTTATTCTCCTTGGTGGACAGTGATTCCACATAAACTTCCCTCTCACATTCCAAAATTCAATGGAAACCTTGGAGAAGACCCGTCTATGCATGTTATGACTTATCGTTTGTGGTGTTCATCTAACTCCTTGAATGATGATTATGTTAGACTCTATATTTTCCAACGCACGTTCATTAGTCCGACTACACCTTGAAGATAGTTCTTTTACTATGTCAACCTCGTTAAAAAATGACACAGGTTTCATGAGGATAGTTCCTTTTACTGTGTCAAACTCATTAAAACATGAAACAAATTCTCTTGAGGATAGTTCTTTTACTGTGTCAACGTAGTTAAGAAATGAAACAAGTCTTGATGATAATTATTTTATTGTGTCAACCTCGTTAAATGAAATAGACTCCTATGAGGATAGATATTTTTCTTGTGTCAACCTCGTTAAAAAATGAAATAAGTGCCTATGAGGATAGTTCTTTTACTGTGTCAACCTCGTTAAAAAAATGAATAAGGTTTTGAGGATAGTTCTTTTACTGTTTCGACCTCATTAAAAAATGAATAAGGTTATGAGGATAGTTATTTTACTGTGTCAACCTCGTTAAATGAAACAGGCCCTTGAGGATAGTTCTTTTACTGTGTAACCTCATTAAAAAATGAATCAGGTGATGAGGATAGTTCTTTTACCGTGTCAACCTTGTTAAATGAAACAGGTTCCCATGAGGATAGTTCTTTTACTGTTCCAACCTCGTTAAAAAATGAATCAGGTCTTGAGCATAGTTCCTTTTCTTGTGTCAAGCTCGTTAAATGAAACAAAGATCTTTGAGCATAGTTCTTTTCCTGTGTCAATCTCGTTAAAAAATGAAACAAATACTCTCCTAATTAAGGCGAGTCTTTCATACGATCTCGTAAATGAACCTTCATTCCATCCAGCTATTAGTAACTAGTAGTATACTTAGCTGAATGAAATGAAGCTAGGGGGGAATGCTCCCTTGTAGGTTAGGCTTGGGGGCGTTGAAACTTATTTCAAGCACAATTTTCTCTATTTCAATCTTGTGTAAAAATGAAACCCCTTTCAAGCACAGTTTCCTTTGTTTCAAGATTGTGTAAAAACGAAACAAACCCATTTCAAGAACCATTTTTTATGTTTCAAGCTTGTGTAAAAATGAAACTATTCTCAAGCATAATTTTTTTCCTATGTCTCAAGCTTGGGTAAGAATGGAACCTATCTCGAGTCCATTTTGTTTATTATTTTCAAGACTCGTTAAACTCATGAAAATCCTGAGCCTCTTTTGCTATCTTTTCATTCTCGTAAAACACATGAAAATGACGATTTCTTTTTGTCTTTTCCTTCTCATACATTAAATTGAAAGACGAACAAAGCATAATTTTATCTCTTGTTCAAGATCTGTTAAACATTGAAAAAGGAAATCCCCTAGAGTCTTCTTTTAGCTCTTTTCAAACTCCATTAATATGAAAATATTGCCGAGCACTTGTCTTTTCGAGCTCGTAAAAGGAAATGAAACGAAATCTTCTTAGTATAAGTTTAACCCTTTTCCGGATTGAGACAGATTACTTATGAGAAAGGAACACCTTAGTCGAACATGGCTAGGAGGTTTTCTCAGGTATTATTTTACACTTTTTCGGACCTGAGGAATAAATTTAGGAAAAATGACTTATGGAGTTTTCTTTTTGTCCCTTTTTCAAACTCTCTAAACATGAAAAAGGACCAAGTTTTCTCTATCGTTATATTCATTAAAACATCAAATAGCGATAGACTTGTTCGATCATGACATGAGTGAGTTTCACTTTCACTAGACTCGTTAAAGCATCAAATAACGATGGATTCACCCGAAGGGTTGAATTATAGATCAAGCATATGTTACCCTCCTCAATATTGTTAAAAAATAAAGAGGTACTGGTTAGAAATGACTGGGGAAAATTTGGGAAAAAGAACAAAACACTTTATGGTAGCAGGTCGCTACTGAGCATGGCACTTTCAATTCATCTCTATGGCTTTGGGTTGGGTAATGTTCTTGATGGTCTATCATACCATCCATCACTTCAGTTTTGGGTCAATGCTGCCAATCCATTCATTGTCACCGATATGTTCAAGAGAATTCATCCAATAATTCCTCATCTTCTACAATACTCATAAACTTTCATTTTCATGACCTCCATCCCTGAACATTACTTCATCAAGTCAGATTTTGTTTCCAATATCCTTACTCCCATTTCATGTTGTATCTGTGATGAGCCGCTTCCTGTTGAAATCAACTCATCATCCAATAAGTTTACTTAGAAACATCTTTCCAGTGACTTGGAAATCGCTGACATCAATGACAGGTTTCTCGCTTACGACGATAGGTTGACATCACAGACCTTCCACCAAAAGATTTTGTTTCGAGTTCGACATAAAATAATCTATTCACACTTTGCAAATTATACTACAATACCTTGAGGACCATTAACATCAACGGTGGTTTCTCTCGCGTCTGTTAACGACTTGAATCATTAGCTGACAATCAGATGATGTATTCCCATGTTCGACTTCAGATCACATATTGCATGGTTAGACTTGTACTTGAACGATCGAGTAAATGAGATAGAAGATCCCAGATCTAGTTTCATCCATCTGGGATACAATTTTATGAATTGTACCACATCATCCGTACGATGGCTTTACATACAGATGGTCATCCTATCATGGGACTATATCTGTAGGCATGCCTATATGTGTAGACAACTTTCTGATTTATGTACGTGTTATGATAGTTTATGTGCTGAGCATGGGTATGCCTCCCTCAAAAATTCATGTCCAATATGTACAAGATATCATGATGTAATGTATTGCAACCTGATGCAGGTCACCATTCGCTTTAGATCCTACTCATCACACTGTAAATCATCTCATCCAAATATTATCATTATTTTGACTTCATGATTTATGGGGAAGCTGTTATAGGTCAATTTGGGCATCATCCATAAGACCAGTATGAACAGGGTATATCATTCCAAAATTGAATACAAACAGGGTCTATAATCCCTTAATTCAGTTGCTAGATGCCCTAGAGAAGTCATTCCACTGATGGCTTTAATTCATGAGAGTTTCAATGTTTGAAGTATAGTTAAAATGACCCATTGACTCATCAAATCTACTCTGAACGGGCCTAAGTGCGTTGCAAAGCACTTACCCCCATGCAAGGGTGATCTACAAAGCACTTCCCAACGCTTAAGGGTGCATTGGTCTCCTGGGAGTTAAATCATCATTGTTCCGAGAAACTCCACATGTCCAGTTCCTTCTAGAAGAGCTCCTAGGTGTCATACTTAGAATACATGTGTTCATCCATCGCCATTGAACCTGGAAATATGTCTCATATATTATTAAAAATCCATTCAATATCATTTATTAAGAAACTACCTACAATTTCCCTATAAATTGAGCACTCATCTAAGTGCAAGGGAGGAAGAAATTTGTGTAGTGTTATGTTGTTGGATTCTCAATTTTTGGAGATCTGAAGTACTGTGATGCTGCTGGATTGATTCTTGGTGTGATGATGACATGATGAAATCGGAGTAGGTTGACAATGAACTGATCGACTAGTTGCAATATATTCCTCCTAATAATGCAATAAAGATATTTTTTCTTTCTATCATATATGTGATTATCTTTTGTGAATGTATTATAAATATGTGCATGTATTCTCAGATTTAGTCAGTTAAATCTGGTTATGATAGATAGATATTGTATATTTGTATCATCGTTTTTTTTCTTCTGGTTTTGATTGCAGGTATTGATCTGGCGAGTTCAATTGGATAGAGAGCGAAAAAAGCGACGAAAGAAGAAGAATGAGAGCGAAGGATCACAAGTAAGTCTCTTCATCTTCTATTTATCTGTTTATCTTTGAGATATAAAAAATTACCTTTCTTGTGTTGTTCTGAGTGAAGAAACACCACACTCAGGGAAGACTAGTTTATCCGTAGATTAGAATTCCATATAACACTATGGATCATTGGGTTCCTCCTTCTGGATCCTGGTGGTGGCAACAGTGGCATTGGGATCCGCATTGATAATCTGCTTCCCTTTGTCATTGCCCTTGTCAGGTTCTGACTCAGAGTCGGAACATGCATCTAATTCAGAAGCCTTCATCTTAGCCACTAGTGACTGCTTGGTCTGAAACTGACATGTGTTGTGAGTGGATCTCTTATGGAACTCACACCACTTTCTCATGTCCTTCTTTGGCTTTTTGGTGTTTTTATTCTCTTGTGGCTTTGGCGGGTTGTCCTAGGCTGCCCTGCCTTGGATTTGTCCTTTTTTCTATTTTTTGGAGGTGCCTTTCCCTTGATTATGATTTGTAGATCCAATGTCTCGCTTCTTCTATTTGACTGTCTGCTCAATCTTGGTAACATACCGGTATGCTGCACCAAGCGAGGAGATTTCTAGGAACTCTGTTTACTCCTGAATATATATGTGTAGACAAATTCGGTACTTCAACTCTAAATGTTTCTCCAAATATTTGATACACAACTTTGTGTGCAGGTGGTGAGCACTGGAAAAGGTATGAATTCACCATTCATTTTCTCATCTTTTTCCTTTAAACATAACTCTTTTTATTCTAGATATAACTGAAGCAAGGGAT